>JAQIUQ010002524.1:0-86553 GCA_030378365.1 Hybognathus amarus | reverse complement strand
ACGGGACCGCGGGTTCGGGCCGGGTTCGGGTCGAAAATATAAGCAAATGACTCGGGTCGGGTCGGACCTCGGGCTTAATCTTTTCCACCCAGTAAAAAAACAAACAAATTATTATAATCATCGCTGCTGTTCACCGTAAAGAAAGTCTGGCTGCTGCGTGCAAAGTCCATCGCGGGTGGCTGGCAGAGAGGAGAACACGCCTCAGTCTATCCACTGTGGACGCACTGATCTTCCTCCACGATGCCTATTATAAGCATATGATTATGTTTGTAGGCTAGGTCTATTTTGTTTCAAAACTCGTAGCCCGCCTGCTAGTTTCAAAACGCGGTCGGAAGACTAGGAAAAGGAAAAGAGAATCTGACTGCGTGAGAAACCTGACAGGAGTCCCGCTCTCGGTCGAGCTTTATACTCATTGGCGCGAGCTCAAAAGCAGCACTGGATGCAACGGTGATGCTGACCTGGCGATCTTGTTGATGGACTAGTAAGTCAACCTTTCTAAGTTTGTGCTCATTTTATTTTGTGATTTCACCGGAATGAATAGACGCGCAACGGCAATAGACTGTACTAGAACGCGTGCGCGTCCAACCAAGGCATTCTCACCCCCAAGGGTAGGGTAGGGTTACACGCAATCCTAGGGCGTCATGGACTGACGCTAGAGGGCGCCCCAAAGCGTCAGATATTGAAGCTTGGTCAAATGCTTCCCAAGGCGTCAGTTAGGTGACGCCTTGGGGGTGAGAATGCCTTGGCGCGTCCGACTCGGGCCGCGGGCCGGGTTCGGGCGGATAATTCATGTTGATGTGTCGGGTTACATCGGGTCGGGCTTCAAAAGCCACGGGCCAGGTCGGGTCGGGTAATAATTTTCAGGCCCGTCGAGAACTCTACCCCATTCCACCGCTCACCGCCTTCTGGACAGCTTACCCATTTTAACAGACTTCCTTTCGGGATAGCCTCAGCCCCAGAACATTTTCAGCGGAGAATGTCAGTGATTCTCAATGGGCTGCCAGGCGTAGTTTGTCACATGGACGACATACTCATTTGGGGTAATGACCAGCAGGAACATAATGTCAGACTTCACACAGTGCTTCACAAACTGCAAGAGGCTGGTGTCACACTAAATATGGGAGAAATGTGAATTAAGTAAACATGAGGTAAAGTTCCTTGGACACATTTTTGTCTGCGGAGGGAGTCCAACCTGACCCGGACAAAGTTAGGGCAGTCAGAAGCATTGAAAGAGCCGTCAAATGTCAGCGAAGTTCGCAGCTTTCTTGGGATGGTCAACCAGTTAGGTAAATTTATTCCAGGACTGGCTGAAAAAGATAAGCCCCTAAGAGATCTGCTTTCAAAGAAAAACCAGTGGGTTTGGAGCTTTGCACAACAAAAAGCATTTGATCAGCTGAAAAGTGATCTGACATCACCACCGGTTCTTACACTTTATGATCCAAACAAAGATCTGAAGCTGTCGGCGGATGCCTCATCCTGACGGTCTCTGGAGCAGTCCTATTTTAGAAGGAAGGTGAGCAGTGGAGACCGGTAGCATACGCCTCGCGCTCTTTAACTGAGACAGAGCAGGAGGTACGCACAGGTGGAGAAGGAGGCGCTTGGGTTAACGTGGGGATGTGAAAGATTTAAAGACTTCCTCATCGGAGACACTTCTCCTTGGAAACTGACCATAAGCCACTCGTCAGTCTGCTGGGACTATAAGCCCTAATCCGAGCTTCCACCCAGGATCCAGCGGTTCCGACTCAGGCTCATGAGGTACAGTTACTCCATCTCACACACTCCAGGCAAAGCACTCTTCACAGCAGACACCCTTTCACGCGCACCTGTCATGCAAGATTCAGATTCTAAAGCTGCAGCAGATTTAATGGCAGACACAAACATCTACGTTGACGAAATAGTCAGAAGCCTACCTGCTAGCCCAGCATACATTATACAACTGAAAGAACAATTGAAGACAGATAACACATGTTCTGAAGTCATGTCTTTCTGTCAGAGAGGCTGGCCAGATTACAGCTGTCTCACAGGTCCAATCAAAGCATACTGGCCACATAGAGACACTCTAACTGTACATGATGAACTGTTACTTAAAGGCACCAGACTTGTGATTCCTACCACTATGCGCAACTCTGTTCTCACAGCCTTACACGAGGGACATCAGGGAATGTCTAGGTGCAGAGAGAGAGCTAGAGAGACAGTGTGGTGGCCTGGTCTGAGTGGCCAAATCAATGAGCTTGTCAAAAACTGCACCACATGCATTAAGGAATGTGCCAATTCAGTGGAGCCTTTAATGCCCAGGTGTGCTGGCCTCCAGCGAACAAGACCGGTGATGGAGATTGGGAAGGAGAAAATGAAGACACGCAGGGACGCCTCCGGCATGCGTTCACTAACATCCAGGCCCTCAGGTTGCCATTGGCTGCGATGCTTCTTCTTCCTGGGGGCGGAGAGCGTCGTTGAAGCGGCGTCGACCATCCCGCAAGAGAGCTAGCCGATTGCACAGCACGGAGATAGGCATGCTTTCGCAGGCCACACATCCGCCGGCAGCAAGAGCATTCTACGCGTGGTCGATTCCCAGGCAGGCAATGCAGCTCGCATGTTGCATCCTGTTGCATAGCATCCGCATGTTGCATTGCATCCTGTAAATATAATAGCTTTCAAAGGATATATAAGTAGTCGCCGGATAGCTACAGGTGAGACGGCGTCAGAGACCACGGAAAATCAACAAAGTCTGAGAGAGAGGCAGCTCAGCTGAAAGGCTTGTTTCAACGACAAGATCAGTAAAAAGAAATATCTGCGTCTTCCCTTTCGTGTAAACGGGGCTTAGACACCACACCAGTTTCTGAAACAAAAATGGAGTGCATTAGCCAATTTTACATCTAACATAAAAACACATCAAGGAGTATTATGGTGGGAATGATGTTCCAGTGCAGTGTTTTTTAGTTACATATATATATAACCAGTGCTTGATATTAACTTTTTTGCTCATCAGCCACTGTGGCTAGTGGTTTTTCAAAGTTACTGAGCCAGTCCGCATTTTCACTGGCTACAATTTTGACATCGAGACCATAGGGAAAAACTGCCATATAGATATTTTTAATATTATCACATTATTTCGCAGCAGGTATGTTAGGCTGCTGTTGCTTTAAGACATGATGCACAACCCATTTTAGGCTACTGTTTTAAATAGCCAATATACTTGTTTTGAGTGCAAGCACTTTGGGTGTGAGTACAACATCTGTGGGAATGAGTACAATTATGCTCAATGTGTGCAATCCCTCACCCTGTAACCAACAATATTTATCCAGAGCAAATTAAGCGAGTGAGTAAAGGGACACAGGTTTGTGTGTCAACCATAGACTGTAAAGGTGTCAACTCGCTGTCTGTAACATATTAAAAGAGGAGAACGCGTTGCTGGTGCATCCTGCGGAAGAGTTTTACGATAGTTCAATATCGATATAGAAAGATCTATATTTTTGACTACACTAGATTGCATTTAGTTTTATTATTTCAGATGCCTTTTTAAAGTATACTACTACTTAAAAGACTACAACTGAAAAATGTATATGCCTATATAAAATTCAGGCTGCCAAAGTGGCTAGTAGCTAGTAGTATTTCTTTTATCAGACTGAATATTTTCTGAAAAGGCCAAGTTGATTTTATCAGTAAGATTACCACACTTTAACTGTGATTATTGTTTGATGAATGCAAAGCAGCTCTCCATGAAAAAAAAAAAGTGTGATTGATGTCACTGAAATATAGCGTTTTGTCACACCGGCTAAAACAGGTTGTGACCAGAGCATTAAATCATGTATTTAACCTCGACATACTCCTATAAGCATTGCAGTAGTGGAAAGATGACTTAAATTACCATGTGTGGAGGATTTATGCATACATTCATGCACAGTTTTGCGATTACGACAGTTCAAGAGCAGGTCTGAGCATGTATGGATATGTGCGAGTCTGTGTGCATGTGTGCGAGTGTGTTTCTGCACTGCTGGTGCGTTCTCTCAGCTGAGTTGACGTTATGAGAGTGGACGGCGCCTGGCTCTGATTTCTGATGTGTTCCGAAGTTCACAATGAGCCTCCGGTGAAGAGGCTAGCTTTAACTATGAATCATCCTCACCGACAGACAGAGAGAAAGAGAGCAAGAGATAAGCCTTACATGAGTAAACCAAATAGATCAGCTGAGAACTAATCAGAAAGGTTAAATGTGTTTACAACAGAGATATCGATGGATCCAGGGGAAAATGTATGTCTTTTTCATAGCTCAAGAGTTCTTATTGAAATTATGTTTCTCATAAAGTTTCTTAAGAGAAATTAAATGAGAAATGTTTTTTACACATTTACTAACCATTTCAGCCCGTTCTCATCTCCCAGGCGTCATGTGCGTTGGATTTCAGACGAAATTTCAAAATTATCACTATATGACGTATAATCATCATGTGATGAAGAAGAGCATTTTTTTTTGTATTGCTGAAAACATGATGGCCGCGTGGTGAAGAGATGAGACCCACTGAAGAGATGGGTCCCAGCTTAGGACCCCATTAGCATGCCAGTAGTACCGCATTTGTGTAGCTTGAATGCTAAATCCTGCTGCTATGTGCAAGATAAGATAAAAAAAATTAAAGTAATCAAGTAATGCATCAAGTAATACATCTTTGTATTGCGCTTTTCATAGTAGGTTGCGTCAATAACAGAGGAGAAAAGGCTGCGAAATGTAAAAAAATGATACTTTTGTTGTGTCACGAAATTTAGTTTTAAGAGTTTTTCAGTCGAGAACTTTAAACATATAAGTTAAAAGACATTAATGACTGGTTAGATCGTAGTTCAAATGTCTTCTATAATAAAGCGATTTTCTCTGATTTGTAACCAGGCATTAAACCGATTACCCATAAAACTAGCTTTGAACAAATCGGATTTGCTTGGGTCCTGAAGCTGGACCCATCTCTTCAGTGGGACTCATCTGTTCACCACACCACATCCAAAATCACATACTCTATTGAGAAGTAATTACTTCACAACTGCTAAAAGGTTTGTTCTATCTATAGTATGAATGTGTGTAGTATGAATATAATTAGGATGTACTAAATCTGCCATGTTGTCATTATCATGTGACCTACCAGCATTAGATGCTTCTCTACGCCATTCATAAATCCTCTCTCGTCACCTCATGGTATAGTAAATGTGTCCATCGTATGCATTGTAGTGATGCATACTGATTGGTGGAAGTTGTGTCACGTGTCTGAAACCCCGCAAGGCGTTTGAAGACTGAAGATCGCGTAATGACGTAGGGCTAAGTTCATTGGCCGCACCTCGGAGGCGACCCCACGCCATTGGATGTACAGTAGCCACAGCAGACCCAATGAGCAAGCCTGATGCTCAATGTTTAGCATGTGCATAAGCTTCAGTAAATCGAGGAAAAAGAGTTTCCCTGCACATTCAGTATATAAAATTCACTGGAGGAAAAAGTTCACGCAGCCGTCGTCAGATTTGGAAGTCACTCAAAAGGCTCACTCATGGTGGCTTTCAGACGACTTCAGTGAGGCACGGTGGTTTATGGGAGGAGTAGTTCCTTTGCTTGGAAATGAAAATATGTACACAGGCTTGTACCTTCGACTTTTTTTGGATTTTATTTCATTTTTTCACTCGAAATGATACATTGTATGCTTATGAGTTTAGCCGTAGCTGTATCCTCAGACATGCTCTAATACTCTTTAGATATGGATTTTACAAAATGTCAATGGGAGAAATGAATGGGAAATTTACTTCCGGCACCAGCGCTCTCTCGGGCTGTGGGCGGGACTGCTGATGCTCTCATTATACTAAAGATTGTGTCATTTATAATAAACTCAGATACCAGAAGCAAATCACATGCCCGAACAAAAGACACTGCTGAGAAGAGTATTATGACAAGGCATATATACATATTTTTTAAAATTTTAAAAACCAAATCAGATGTTTGTGTTGTAATGTGTTGCATATCAATAAAAACAATGCATAAAACAATGCATGCAGCATGTCTAAATAAATATCGATATCTCTTCTGATAGGTTATGCACATTTTGTGTGATATAAATAACTGATAATTATTCACCAATTGAAGCCAATAATTAATATATTGGCCAATATTAGATGTCAATTTACTTTTCTAGAGGTTGAATACATAAACAAAAAATAATTATATAATCACAAATATATAATTTTTGTAAATAATCCACCTAAAATATTTAATAATATTACATAGACTGCAGGCTTTAGCATTATGGCAGAAAGTCTCAATTTAATCTCACTGCTGTCTAGGAGCATAATGTAAGGTTACATTTTTTTTGTCTGAATTTTTCTTGTTTGCTATTAACACAGAGAGATTGTGAGGTGAGAGTGGTCTAAACAGGAACCATTGGGTTAAGTATGCATGTGCCAGCTCAGCAGGTGAATTCTGGGAAGGGCTTCCTGCTGTCCCCTAATAACCTGCCATGGCCTTCGGACGGTGCTCTGCATTTTGGCAGCCTTGGCGCATCCGTGCGGTGCCAAGTTCTGCCAACCTCAACTTTTCACATGCAGCTTTTGTGTTTTGACGTCCGGTCTTTGATCTGAACACTGCCTCTCTTAGCTGGGCGGCACGACTACAAGTGTGTGTATTTTTAGCTCTGTAGCCCAACATCCGTATGTGTGTAATCGACTGTGTTCGCTCGCGAGTGTGTGTGTTTTTGTATTAGTGTCTTCAGCATCTTGCTTGGGGAAGGTGATACGGCTCGTCCATGTCGAGCCTCTTTGTCTCTTTTCGCCTTGTTTGGATGGACGGTTTTAAAACTGAGCAGCTGAGAGTGAGGGAGAGAGAGAAGAGGTAGGGAAATGAGGGGAAGAGAGAGTGGGGAAAGAAGGGAGGGTGAAAGGGAGAGAGAGAGATTTCTCTTGAGCATCCTTTCACACTGAGAAACATGTCTCCTTTTCCTGATCCCCCCATCCACTTCTTCTCTCCTTCATTCCTGTCACCTTGACATCCAGCATTGCCACCCCTGGATCGTCTACATCCTTCCCCTAAATCCATCTTTCCTAGAAGATAAGCCTACAGACCTCATCTCACCATCTATAATCCATGCATGGAGACATGTGGATGCATGCACAAGCGCGCATGCGGCCTCTTTGACTCTCAAGCGTGCAAAATTTGCAGAAGGGACTTTACTATGGGAAACTGTGTTAAAACGCCGCTTGAGAATTTCTCCAAAAAGGTAAGATGCTCTTTCTGATAGCTGCGAGTGTGTGTGTGTGTGTGTGTGTGTGTGTGTGTGTGTGTGTGTGTGTGTGTGTGTGTGTGTGTGTGTGTGTGTTGTGGGCTACGGACTTGACTCAGACCTGTGTTGCATGGACTGTCAAAGATGAGTTTAATAGTCATGCTCTGAATTCCACTGAGTGTAGCTGTATACAGTACTATTATGGTAATTCTAATTGTAACAGAATCTGGACTGACTGAACTTGAAATTGATGAATTTATTGAGTTTTTGCATGCTAGAGAGAACTGGAAAACCTATGAAACCAATCTGGAGTAGCAAAAACATTACTGTGAAAAAAACGTACTTGTCCTGCATCAGGATGTTGGAGGTTTGGTTGCCGCTTTTGACCTTAGAAGTTGCTGGACATTTTCATGAATTAATATGTTTAATAATATGCTAGATCACGCTGCCTTAAAGGATAGTTCACCCAAAATGAAAATTCTGTCATTAATTACTCACCCTCATGTTCCAAACCCTGTAAGACTTACATTCATCTTCAGAACACAAATGAAGACCTTTTTTGATGAAATCTGAGAGCTTTCTGTCCCTTCATTGACAGCTATGCAATTGACACTCTGACGCTTCAAAAAGTTCATAAAGATGATCTAAAACTGAATCCCATATGGATTGAATGGTTTAATCTGCTCATATCGCTTAATAGGATGAAACATATTTAATTTATGCTTTTATTCACATAAACATTGGTCAGCGAACATAAACAGAGCTAATCCAAACCTGCTTGACATGCGAGAGCAAACGTCATTGGTTCTTGCAGAAGCTGAAACGTGTTGCGTAAGATTGCGAGTTGTAAGTTATATGTGAATAAAAGCCTAAATTCAAATGTTCATCATATTAAAGTGTATATGTCAGGTTAAATTTGTAAGTATGATTAACACAAAATAGTTAGGGAAAACACCGTTTGTCAAGTTGATGTATTGTTTTGTATGTTTTTCGATACCTAAAGGCAGAATATAAGATGAAAAAGTTTGTTATTTTCAGTACTGACTTAAAACTGCCCTCCCCCAAACGAATCGTGTGATGTCATAAGAGGGACGTCTCCCCTACAGTAGGTCGCTGAGAAAGTGATCAGTCAGTGAGCTGTGTGAGTAATTGTATGAATGATAGAGCGAGAGAATTATTTGATTAGGACATTTATTTAGTTATTTAGTTAGTTATTTAAGTTAGGTAGTTAGTAAGGTATACGCAGGAAACAGGTTTGCCAACCGCAATTAAACCCTGAAGAAGAAGAAAGAAGAAGAAGAAAAAAAGAAGGTATGCAGGCGTATTATCACGATGGTGAAGTACTGTGTTTGTGCTGGGTGCAAAACACCGTTAAAACCAGTCACAGAGTCCACTTCACTCTCAGAATATCAGCAGTGAACTCGTCTCCAATTGGCACGCAGGGACAAAAATAAATAAATTAAACGCACTTTGGCCAACCTGACTGTGGCGAGGGGCGTGATTTTGCAAAGTCTGTAGCGGGAGAGAAAGGACGGTAAGTCTGTAGCGGGAGAGAAAGGACGGAGCCGCGGGTGCAGAAGATGAACATCTGTGTCTGATTGCAGTATTTTTCCGTGGACAGACCGTATATAACCGGCGGGAGGGGAGGGGGAGGGGGAGGGGGAGGGGGAGGGGAGGGGAGGGGGAGGGGGAGAGAGAGAGAGAGAGAGAGAGAGAGAGAGAGAGAGAGAGAGAGAGAGAGAGAGAGAGAGAGAGAGAGAGAGAGAGAGAGAGAGAGAGAGAGAGAGAGAGAGAGAGAGAGAGAGAGAGAGAGAGAGAGAGAGAGAGAGAGAGAGAGAGAGAGAGAGAGAGAGAGAGAGAGAGAGAGAGAGAGAGAGAGAGAGAGAGAGAGAGAGAGAGAGAGAGAGAGAGAGAGAGAGAGAGAGAGAGAGAGAGAGAGAGAGAGAGAGAGAGAGAGAGAGAGAGAGAGAGAGAGAGAGAGAGAGAGAGAGAGAGAGAGAGAGAGAGAGAGAGAGAGAGAGAGAGAGAGAGAGAGAGAGAGAGAGAGAGAGAGAGAGAGAGAGAGAGAGAGAGAGAGAGAGAGAGAGAGAGAGAGAGAGAGAGAGAGAGAGAGAGAGAGAGAGAGAGAGAGAGAGAGAGAGAGAGAGAGAGAGAGAGAGAGAGAGAGAGAGAGAGAGAGAGAGAGAGAGAGAGAGAGAGAGAGAGAGAGAGAGAGAGAGAGAGAGAGAGAGAGAGAGAGAGAGAGAGAGAGAGAGAGAGAGAGAGAGAGAGAGAGAGAGAGAGAGAGAGAGAGAGAGAGAGAGAGAGAGAGAGAGAGAGAGAGAGAGAGAGAGAGAGAGACTTTTTTTTTTTTTTGACTTTTAGTCTTTCTTTAATTTACATTTTCTTGCCACTTTGGCTAATTAGCAGTATTTTTCCGTGGCAGAGACCGTATATAACCGGCGGGAGAGGGAGGGGGAGGGGGAGAGGGAGAGAGAGAGAGAGAGAGAGAGAGAGAGAGAGAGAGAGAGAGAGAGAGAGAGAGAGAGAGAGAGAGAGAGAGAGAGAGAGAGAGAGAGAGAGAGAGAGAGAGAGAGAGAGAGAGAGAGAGAGAGAGACTTTTTTTTTTTTTTGACTTTTAGTCTTTCTTTAATTTACATTTTCTTGCCACTTTGGCTAATTAAAATATATTAATATACAAAACGCATAAATATACATGTCAAATACAAAACAAAACAAAAAAAAACAAACATTACATGTACAGAAAATGCCTCATACATTCAATTTCAAAATTCCATCTTCTGAATTGCATAGAACATCATTCAGAGCCCAAATAAGATTGAAAGTGTCAAGATCTCCAACCATTTTATAATATGTAAACTCAACAGTAAGCCGGGCAGATATTAGACCTCTTAAAGTCATATTAACATCAGTAGAAACACCCCCATTCAGTTTCGCTTTTCTTGTTAGCCACACAGCTAACTTTGCCTGACCATATAAAAAATTAATTAGCACATCTCTTTTTCTATTTTGATACTTGTATTTAGGCCCATAAATAAAACCTTTTAATGCAAATTCATAATTCAAACTTTTACTCCATTCTTCCAACAATAAAAACATTGGCTTTAATCTTTCACACTGCAAGAATAAGTGATACACATCTTCAGAATGAAAACAAAAAGGGCATTCATCCTTTACTGTAGCATCAATGTGTGCCCTATGTCTATTGGTAGTTATTACTCCATGTATTATCCGCCATTGGAGGTCCCCATTTCTCTTATCAATAGGACGTTTATATAAAGTCCTCCAGCTACCTTTAGGGGATATATCAAATCCCTCTATTTTTTGCCATTTAGAGTCTGAAACTAATTGTAATGATTCAAAATGCATCACTTTTACACAGGTATAATACAGTGCTCGCTTTCCAGCATCACAGAACAAATTAAGTTCTGGAGTTTTAAAGCTCAATAACTTCCCTTCATCCTCCGGCCATGTCTCCACAGCTGCCCTTACTCCCAGATTTGGAAAAACAACCATCTTATTAGTACATTGCTGTTGTTTTTCCTCCTCCTTCAACAACCCTGTAAATGTTGATGGAATTACAGATAAAATTTCAGTCCTTATTTTTCCTGCTATACGGGTCGATTTAATGCCAAGCTTTGCGGCAATATCCTGAGAAGACAACCAATCACTCTTACTCCAAAGATGAGATACTTTTATAATCTGAGCTTTCACCATAGCAGCCTGCAGTGAATGAGAATTCAAGATTTTCACAGGTATTGCAGGATTGTAAAGAAGAGGTTCCTCCGTAATCCACGATCCACTTACAATTCCCTGTTCTCGAACAATTCTTAAGACATCCCATGATTTTAGAACTGTCTTATAAAAAGGAGCTAATTCAACTAGTGCCACATCCTTCAAATTCATTAAAAACAATTGGCGGTCTAGTCCCAATCGTCCTCCTCTCCTCAAGAGTCCACAAGCCACATCAGCCCAACTGACATCTTTCCCATACAAAAGTCTCTGGGCAGCTTGCAGTCTGAAAGCAGCAATCCGACATGCTATGTCAATTAGACCTTGCCCTCCTTCCTGAAGAGGCAGGTATAGCACTGCAGGTCTCAACCAATGTTGACCTGTCCAAAAGAAGTCAACAAGACATCTCTGAATGTCCTTGATAACAGCAGCAGGGGGGTCCAATACAGCCATCTTATGCCACAATGATGAGGCAACAAGATTATTTATTATTAAGACCCTTCCCCTATAGGACAGTTGGGGAATTAGCCATTTCCATTTAGATAAACGGACACATACTTTTTCCAATATTCCTTCCCAGTTTTTCCCCTTGTATATCTCAGAACCTAAAAACACTCCTAAAAACTTGAATCCATCTCTTTTCCATTTTACATTATTAGGCAGCTGTGGGACATTTAACCTCTCTGAACCACACCATAACGCCTCACTTTTTGTCCAATTAACTTTCGCTGATGATGCTCTACCATAACACTTAAGGTTTTCTAAAACCACTTTAATATCATTACTGTTCCTAATTATCACAGTTACATCATCAGCATAAGCGGATAATTTCACATCATTTACAAAACTTAACCCCTCAATATGCAAACCAGTCAACTGCTCTCTTAATTTGTGCAATAGGGGTTCAATTGCAAGGCTATAAAGTTGTCCTGAAAGAGGACATCCTTGCCTTATTCCCCTTTGTACCTTAATAGGAACACTTAAACCTCCAGCTATTTTAACCATACACTCAGCATCATTATACAATAAATTAACCCATGAAATAAACCCATCTCCAAAACCAAAAGCCTTCAGTAAGTCAAACAAATAAACGTGGTCCACTCTATCGAACGCTTTTTCTTGATCAAGAGATATCAACCCTAAATCATTATCATTATACATTGCATAATCTATGATATCTCTTATTAAAAATAAATTATCTCTAATACATCGTCCCTTTACACAATATGATTGTTCTTTCATGATTAAAACACTCATATAATTATTAAGTCTACTGGCAATACATTTTGAAAAAATTTTATAATCCATACACATTAACGCAACAGGTCGCCAATTCTTCAAAGAAAACAAATCCCCTTTCTTCGGTAACAAGGATAACACTGCTCTATTACAACTCTTAGGTAAAGACCCACTCTGTATTGAATTTAAAAGCATTTCAAAATAATCCTTTCCAATCACATTCCAGAAACATTTATAAAATTCAGATGGGAGACCATCTAGACCAGGAGCCTTCTCTGATGCAAGATCTTTTACAGCTTTTGTCACTTCTTTAAAAGTAATTGGCAAGTCAATAACCTCCTGCTGCTCAGGCATCAACTTCTTAAGACATGAAAATAACTCTTCTTTACATTCAAGATCAGTGACATTGGCTGTATACAAGTTAGAATAAAAATCAACAGCAATTCTTCTCATTTGACAAGAGTCATAGGTAACAACACCTTCATCATTTTTTAAACCCACCATCACATTTCTTTGATTAGTCTTTCGTTCTAAATTAAAAAAGAATTTTGTGGGTCCATCAATGTCTTTAGTTTGGATGAAACGTGCCCTGAACAAGGGCAGCTTTCACTTTATCATACAATAAAGAATTTAACTGAAGTTTCTTCTCTGAAATAGCAGTTTCCAAATGTAGTCAATTCCTTGCCATCATTTTCTCTTTCGATATCAGTGATCTCATTTTCCAAGTCCTGTATCCTGGTCTTTAATGTCCTTTTTGAATATGAAGAATATTGCTGACAGAAAACTCTAATTTGCACTTTTCCAATGTCCCACCATTGTTTTATATCATCATAATTTATTTTTTGCATTTGCCATGTTTCCCAAAACAACTTAAAATGTGCACAAAAAACATTATCTTGCAAAAGTTTATTATTAAAGTACCAATACAGACTTCTTTTATTTTCATTTAAAATGACAAAATCCATTGTTATCATTTTATGATCTGAAATGATGTTTGGAATTATATTAACATTACCCACTCTGTTTCTTGAATCACTTGTAATATAAAATCTATCCAATCTGGCAGCATAAACTCTACCATCTGTGACTTTTATCCAAGTGTATTGTTTAAGCAATGGATTTTTAATTCTCCAAATATCTTCCATATTTAAACTTTTAACCACATCAGATAAAACAAGTGCTGATTTATGGTGAGGTTCTTCAGCATTTCTATCTATATTGAAATTCAAAGTGCAATTCCAGTCTCCTGCCATTATAATTATATCTCCTGAGTTAAGAGTTTTTAGAAACACGACCCAATTTCTCAAATAAAAGAACTCTTTCTGTTCCATCATTAGGGGCATACATATTAACAAAAAGAAAAATAAAATTATTTATTTCCGCTCTTACTAAAAGTAACCTTCCAGGTTCAATGTCATATGTAGAAAGGATTTTTACATTTAAAGTAGAGTTAAACATGATCGCAACTCCTGCACTAACATTACAGCCATGACTTAATACATATTCTCCCTTCCACCACAATCCCCATTCAGACTCATTACTTGTATTACTGTGGGTTTCTTGAAGAAAACCAACTGCAATATTCTTAATATTTAAATATTCTGAAACTAAAGCCTGCTTTTTCTTATCTCTCAAACCATTAACATTTAGAGAACCTATTCTAAGATACTCCATGAAATAGAAAGGGTAGAGAGAACAGCAGAAGAAAAGGAAAAATACACACAAATACATACAAGCCATAGTGTTCACTTAGCCTTTCCTCGAGCCCTTCTTTCATTCTCATTCCTTAAACCCTGTCTTATGGTTGTTATATACTTCTTAAGTCTGTACCGTTTCTTTTGCGATAACACAGTATGGTTGTACGTTTACGAACCCACACTACAGAGGCGACGAACTTTTCCTTATCAGGGAAAAAATCTCCTATATCTACCTTTCTCCCTTTAGTCTCGTCCAAAAAAACATTTATCTGATCTACAGAGTACAAATCCTCGTTAGCTTTATAGAGATCTGACAAATCCGATAAACTCTCTTCATCCTGACTCTGCGTCATGATATCAGAGGCATCATCATCATCATCCTCCTCCATGCTCGCACACTGCACACCACTGACGTGTGGGCCTACTACACAATCAACTACAAGTTGTTCCTCTACAACTGCTGCAGTGCCACTTACACTACTACAACTCGGCTTTTCTTTTTCAACATGATTTAAATTACTCACAACAACGCTCTCACTCACCTCCAATCCATTGTCCTTACTCGTCTTAGCCGCCGGAGCTTCATCCAAGCCTGACTTTTCCCTTCCTGGTTTCCGTTTTAACTCCACATCTTTAGGCACTGATAATTCATCCGTCTCACCACTAATCTTTGCTTCTGCCGAAGTTTTCTTTTGAGGGCACAAGAGTTTTTTGTGTCCGAACTCTCCACATTCAAAACATCGCAAACTCTCCGTACTTGCAAATATCAGATACGAACTATCGCCATCTTTCACTCTAAACGATACATCCAGTAATTTATCCGGAGAACTCAAAAACATGAACACTTGTCTCCTAAAAGACATCACATGTTTAAGAGCAGGATTTTTACATCCTAAGGAAACCATTCTAACTTCACTCACCACTTTTCCGAATCTTGCAAGTTCTCTGACAATTACCTCATTTTCAATGAATGGAGGAACGTTTGAAATAACCACTTTCGTAGCCGGAGCAAACAGCGGAGTGATATTAACGAAAATTTCTTTCACCCACAGACCGTTCTCAATTACCTTGTTGACCAATGCTTCTGTTTTTAAAAAAACAACAACAGCTTTATTCATTCTCGATGCCGAGATGATATTTTCATAGCCTAACTGTTCACCAACCGCTATCAAAACATCTTCGACGGTAGCACTCGCCTCTGGCACACACCTGAAACCATGGCGGAGGGACAATGGCGTCCTTCCACCTGTGGACGCCATACCTAACGCCAGGTGAACCGTGCAAAGCACGGCACGCTTGGCCTACTTTCTAGAACCACAGACAAATCTTTACAAACAATAAACAAAAAAATAAATAAATAAATAATAAATAGAAATAAATAAAGAAGAAAACATATACAAAAGTTTGAACAGCGCACAATAGAAACGCTCTCACACACGCACCCTCCTTGCTCCCAACACGCACTCACGAGAGAGAGAGAGAGAGAGAGAGAGAGAGAGAGAGAGAGAGAGAGAGAGTGAGAGAGAGAGAGAGAGAGAGAGATTTTTGAGATTTTATAACACTTTAATTGTCTAAATCATTTAAAAACAATAACAGACATACAATTTACTCTAGACACTTAGCAAAAATTAATTCACCATCTCTAACAAAGCACAACATTTCTTTATAATTCCAAACATTTTCAAAATCCTCTATATTATTCATAGTTTTGTAGAATAAAAAATCAAATTTAATTCTCACTCTTACTAAACTCTTAAATACTTGTACTACATTCCAACCAACTTCACCATCTATCTTTTCCTTTCTTGTCAGATAAATAGCCATTTTTGCTTTTCCAATAACAAAGTTAACAAGTTGCCCTTTTTTTCCTTTTTTTTCCAAAACTTGAACCCAAAGATAAAACCAACCTTTGAAAATATTACTTTAAAATCCACAAACATGAAATTAAGCATCAAAAACAAGTTTTTAAGCCTATCACAATGTACAAAACAGTGAAAAATAGTTTCCCTTTGATCACAAAAAGGACATTTGCTATCAACTACTGAATTAATAATGCTAACAAACGCATTTACGGCAACAATACCGTGCAGTATTCTCCACTGCAAATCCCCATTTGCTTTGGTCAATGGTGGCTTGTACATATTCCTCCATACAGGTTTACAATCATTTTCAACACCAAAATGGGCAGCCCATGGTGTTTCAACCCGCACTTTCAATTTTTCTTTGTTTAACATTTTAACACATAATTCATACAACATTTTTCCATTCACAGAACAAAAATCCAACCTTTCCAATCGTTTAGTCCCCAGCAACTGATGAGAACTTTCCTCTACAGTAAACTTTGGTGCAATGTCCATGTTTGGAAAAATGTCCTTTTCTTCTGGTACAGATCGTCCACTAACGAATTCCATAATTAAAAGTTTGTCTTCATCATTCAGAGTTTTCTTTACATTGTCCAAAAAACGAACCACCACTCTCTGTGATTGGAGTCCCAAGCTTTGTGCTACAGCATTCACATTATCAAAGTCCTTTCCAGCGACCTCCAGTAGTTTTCTTAAGGTGATCATTTTTGCTGTTACTAAAATTTTCATCATTCCAGGCATTGTTTGTCCAGCAACATCCAATCTTGCCCCTTTAACTAAAGGATCTTCTAGAAGCCAATGAAGAGATGACACTGGCATAGTCCTTACAGTTCTTACTAATGACCATGCTTTTAGAACACTTCGATAGTATAAGGGAAGGCCTTTAATGTCTCCCGCTTCACAATTAATCCAAAAAACACTTTTACTTAACCCCAAACCTCCTACTTTTTCCAAAATAAAATGTGTTCCCGCTTCCCATACATTACTTTGACCATACAAAATTTTCTGAATAAACTGTAATCTAAACGCTGTTTTACGGCTTTCTAGATGCAGAAGACCTTGTCCACCATCATCCCTTGTTAGATATAACACACATTGTGGTACCCAATGCATCTTCTTATTCCAAAAAAAATCAACCATTAAAGCTTGAATTTTTGTCAGAAGACCTGCAGGTGGCTCAAGTACTGCCACACGATGCCACAATGATGCTGCTACCAAATTATTGATAATCAAGGAGCGTCCTCTATATGACATTTGTGGCAATAACCACCTCCATTTTTTAAGTTTTCCTTCAACCATCTCTATAACACCATCCCAATTTTTCATCATTGTTTGATCATCACCCAAATAGACTCCCAAGTATTTAACGCCTCCTTTAACCCATGACAGTCCACCTGGTAAATCTGGTTTTCCTTGAGTCCACCCACCCACTTCCACTGCAGTACATTTAGACCAATTTATTCTTGCTGATGATACTTTACCATACCTCTCAACCACCTCTTTAATTTTTTCCACATCACTTCTTCCTTTAACAGCTACCATTACATCATCCGCATAGGCAGATAAAAAAAAACTCTGTTCTCTATACAAAGACACCCCTTCCAAAACATCTCTCAATTTACATAAAAAAGGCTCAATTGCAATTGAATACAACATGCCTGACATAGAGCACCCCTGCCTGATTCCCCTTTTAACTTTTACAGGGGCACTCAAGCCACCATTGACCTTAACAACACTTTCAATGTCACCATACAATACCTTAACCATTTCAATAAAAATTGGAGGAAACCCAAAAAAATCAAGTACATTCCATAAATATTGGTGTTCAATTCGGTTCGAAGGCCTTTTCTTGGTCTAATGAAATCATGCCGAATTTCTGTCCTGTAATTTTAACTACATCAAAAATATCTCTAATTAGACCAATGTTTTCTGTTATCGATCTGCCCGGTACACAGTACGACTGATCCGCATGTATGATTTGCTCCATCACTTTTCTTAGCCTGTTGGCCAAAGCCTTCGATAAAATCTTAAAATCAACACAAAGCAAGGACACGGGCCTCCAGTTTCTGATTTCTTTAAGGTCTCCTTTCTTGGGTAAAAGGGTCAACACTGCCCTCCTGCAGCTCAAAGGCAGCTGTCCTCTGGCAATGCTGTCACAGAAAACTTCCAACAGGTCACTGCCCACCACGTCCCAGAAAGCTTTGTAGAAGTCAACCGTAAGACCATCTAGCCCTGGAGCCCGACCATTCTCCATGCTCATTAAAGCTGTGCGCAATTCCTCCAGAGTCAATTGTCTCACCAACTTTTCTTTTGCCTCCTCCTGCACTTGAGGTAGGCCTCCGAGAAACTCTTGTACTAGCTCTTGGTCCTCTGTGTACTCACATTTGAACAAGTCCTTGTAAAAGTCAGCAGCCCTCCTGCGCACATCAGCAGTCTCAGTGAGCTCTTGCCCATTGGCTGACCGAAGACAATGAATGGTTCTACTTTGTCCATTTTTCTTTTCCAAACTGAAAAAAAACTTGGATGGAGCATCCATTTCAGAAAAATTCTGAAAACGAGACCTGATCAATGCCCCCTGTGCTTTACTACCGAGCAGATCTCTTAATTCTGCCTTCTTTCCAATCAGAGAATTAACTTGATTTCCTGTAGAATCACATACATTTTGAAGCTCTAAAATATCATTCTCCAGAACTCTAATTTTTTTAGACATATTCTGGGTGACATTGAAATTGTATTGTACACAAAGTTGTTGAATTTGTTTCTTCCCCAAATCCCACCACTGTTGTACACTTGAAAACATTGCCTTTTTTTTCTTCCATTCCCTCCAAAAAAACTCAAAACAATTTTTAAAATGCAAATCTTGTAACAAAGAACTATTAAACATCCAATAGGCACTTTTTAATTTCAACAAGTTTATGAAAACACTTGCTATCACCATGGAATGGTCAGAAAAGCACACAGGACTAATAGCACATGTTTTTACAATTTGTACTTGATGTTTAAAGCAATACAACTTATCCAGTCTTGCCATAGAAACTACATTTTCCCTTACTTGAACCCATGTGTATTGTTTAATTTTACTGTTCAAATTTCTCCACACATCCACTAACTCATTTGTTTCAATGAAACGATTCAACGACAACCTGGAAGCTGTATGAGGTTCTAGATGGTTTCTATCTAAATCCATCGCAGTACAATTAAAGTCCCCAGCAATCAGGAGATAATGGTCAGGATCACAATTTTGTACAGTGTTTAATAATTTTTCTAAAAACAGTAATCTCTCAGCTGCAATAACTGGAGCATACACATTTATTAAACAAGCGTTGCAACATCAAATTTTGCACTAACTTTTAAAAGTCTTCCTTCCACAATTTCCTCCACCTCATATGAAATTGGCAAATATTTTTTTGCAAAGAAGACTCCTACACCCGCACTTGTACTCTTTTTTGTGACTAAACATAGCCATACCCTCCCATTCTCTTTTCCAATTCACTTCATTTATAATGTCACTATGTGTTTCTTGAGCAAAAAATATATCTACATGTTTCATTTTCATTAATTGAAACAATTGACTCCTTTTCTTAACATCCCTTGCTCCATTCAGATTTAAAGTTGCAAACTTCAAATCAATTATAAATAAAATGTAAAGGAAACCAAACATAAATTACAGAAAACAACTCTTATGAATACTTCTTTTCATTTCAGTTAAATTGGATCTACACGCAATTTTTGTACGATTTTTTTCAATCTATGGAACTCTTGACTTGATAGTCCTCCTTCCCCTCTTTCTCTCATTAAGAAACGTGCCGACTCAATGAAGATTTTACGATCCGGAAAAAAATCGTCTATCACCACATTCCGTTTGCCTTTTGTAATGTTCAGAAAGCGTTGTACTTTTTCAAGACTGTACCCCTAGTCTCTTGACTCTCATTCAGATACACCATATCTGAGGGCTCCTTTTCACCAAAACTGACCATAGAAGCATCCGTAGATGAGTCATCAGAAGTGTCCTCCGAACTACTATCTTCCCCATCCTTTATTGACTCTTGGCTATTCATTAGCTGTTTCTTTAATTTTGAACCCCCTTCACTTTTTTTTGCTTTCCTTTTCACTACAGGAATTTTAAATACCAAATTCTCTTCCTCCCTCATTATTCGTTCCTCATCTATTGTGTCTTCTATCACGTCTTTTATCATTTCACCATCCAGGACCTTTGGATCAATCTCATTTTTCTTTTCCTCAGTTTCTTTATCAGTGTTTGCACTTTCACTAAATTGCGCACCTGAGGTTGGTTCTGTTTCCTTTACCACCTGAATCACATTTTGTTCACTTTGGGTAGCATTGTTTTGCTCTGGACAAAACCGAAACTTGATGTCCTGCCCCCCACACCTGAAACACTTCATTGTCTCAGTTGTGGCAAAATAACATACTCAAAACCCTCTACTTTGAACTTCAGTGCTAAATTTAATTCCTCCACATCCCCCTTCAAAATCATGAATAGTTGTCTACGAAAAGACACCACATGTTTTAAAAGTGGAGACTTACAACCCAGTGGAATCTTTTTTACTGCCGAAACTATTTGCCCATGTCTTGCCAATTCACGTTCTAAATCTCGTCACTAATAAACGGCGGTGCATTTGAAATCACAACTTTTTTTGCCGGATTAACAAGCGGGAAAATTCCAATGTGTTCTCCTTTAATTTCAATCCCTTGTTCAACAACTTGATTCACTTTTTCAATTGACTCCAAAAACAATACAATTGCACTGTTCATTCTTGACGCCGATTTAATGGAACTATGTCCAACAATCTCTCCGACAGCGAGACTACATTCCTCAACGGAGCATTCCACCCTGACTGGTACCTTAACGCCATGCCGGCGCGTCAACTGATTAAGCGTCATTTTACTCTAAAACGCCACAGCGGCCAGAGAAAGCCTCAAACCGGCCGCTGTAACTTCCACCACCCCACTACCTGTGTTTTTCTAAATCCACATCCAGCTAAAAATCTAGAAACATTAAGAAAGAAGGAAAAGAGCAAAGATCAGACTCACCAAACACTCTCACTCAGACACACGCTCACTCACCCGCACCACTCGCGCATGCGCGAGAGAGAGAGAGAGAGAGCGAGAGAGAGAGAGAGAGAGAGAGAGAGAGAGAGAGAGAGAGAGAGAGAGAGAGAGAGTTGTACTGGGACTTCGCACGCGGCTACTGCAACCGAGACTGAGAAGCAAGTGTTGGATCGCGTGTTTTGTTTATGGTGGCGAATGCGCTACTGTGCGCCTCGTTTCTTTTTTGTTTTTCTGAATAAACGCGAGTCCCAGTCACGCCGACCCTGTCTTCTTCTTTCCACACACACTGAACCTCTTCACACTGACCTGAATCATAGGCTACCGCGCATCTCTACCGCGTATCTAACAGTAGTTCCGCATTAATTAATTTGCACGCGAGTTTTATTTATTTCAACCATATTCTCCGTGTATATTCATGCACCGAACCGTGACGCCCATACGTTTTGGTTCAATATGAAATACATGTACCGTTCCACCTCTAAGTTATGCCTACCAAGACACCTGACCAACTCCCCACTCTGGTTCTCTTCACACCAGATATTTATGTTTCTTCGATAGGAATTATTTAAATTTCTGTTTGGTTCCTCATCTGTCTCACACCTGGGAGGCTCAAAATTGTAAGGCTGTGGGTCCTCATAGGTTTGAAGGGGATTCTGGATCTCCTCAGACTCAAAACTCTCCATACTTGAATAGAACTTTTTTGTCACGTCTCACTCTTCTGACGTCACAGCCAGCTCCACTGTGTTTTCAAAATATGATCTTGACAGAAATGGCTATAAAGCTTAATGTAGGGCAATTACAGTAATAATTTTAATGATAATTACATTTTCACTCAGACATCTAAACCTTTTTTAATATATCCCAAAAAAATTTTTAACCTGACATACACACTTTAAGCGTTCAAGTCTCTTCAGAAATTTTTGGACTAAACCGCTCAATTCATATGGATTCGTTTCTGAACTTTTTGAAGCGTAAAAGTGTCTGTTGCTTAGCTGTCAATGGAGGGACAGAAAGCTCAGCAAATTTCATCAAAAAGATCTTCATTTGTGTTCTGAAGATTAACGAAGGTCTTACAGGTTTGGAATGACATGAGGGTGAATAATTAATGACAGAATTTAAGTTTTTGGGGTAACCATCCCTTTACTGTACCAGCAATTTAACTACGTTTAATGATATTATACCCTAAAGTTCTTGACTTTAGTGTTCTGTTCTGAATGGTTTCAGAAGTTCTTCTTAATTATCTCTAGATAACTTGAAATGTGCGCACTCAAGGATTAGCATGAGATATCAGGTGCTGCCAAGAGCCCAACGGCACAGGTTTATTCAGAAGAATATACAAGCTGGCACCTTTAAGCCTTGGCAACAGATGGAGTGTGAAGGTCATGTGCAAATAGAGGGGAGATGCAACTCACGTTTGCACAGACATATACTGTATGTGTATGTGTCTTGCAAACACATTCAGAGTGGGAACATTTAAAGGGATGATGAACTGAGAAATCAAATTTTCCTTGAGCTTTTGACATCTAAGAGGTCATCACATTATAAGAATATCCTGTAAGTTTCGGAACTGAAAACGTCCTTGTTAGTCCAATAAAAGCTTTTATTGACACCAGCCTCTGCAAACGACTCGCTTTTCAAAGTGGGGAACTATGACGTCAAAGAGGATAAAACACCACCCCGCAGAAGAAGATCAACGCCCACTTCAACACGGTTCGATTTAGCCCTGCCCACCGATTTTGCGCATTACACGCATAGCTAAATAACATAGGCCTACCTCGTGATGACAAACCGGATTGAGCTACCGAGCAATACAGAATATTGTGCAGTGCCTGGTTGTGGAAGAAGACAGTCGCTGCATATGCTTCCTCTGGATTCCAATAGGACACAGGTTAAACTTTATTTTTAATGATGTTCCAGCTGATGAGGGTAAAACATTGTCTGTCTGTTCGCTTCATTTCACTGAGGATTGTTTTGTACACAAGACTGGATTTGCAGACCAATTAAGAGTAAAGAACGGTGCTGTGCCGTCTATATTGGATCTGACAGGAATGGTGCAACACACAGACTCTGGGTCGAACATGTATGGGAGAATCATTCCGGTTGCCATTTTACAACATTGGACATTTTCAAAACGATTTCCCCCACGTGCACCGAATGGGTCGAAACTCATTATAATGCAAAACTGTTATTCACTCACAGCAGTGGGCGTTTCCTTCCAAGTCTTCAGTGCGAGACACCCATAAAAACTGAGCGTTTTTGAGCTAGGCTCAAAACTAGGGTAGAAAATAGCCTATTACTTATTCATTTTAATGTTTTTGAACGCAAAATCCAAGCGAACGTCATAAGTTGACCTCAGACAACAATATAATAAAATTTAAAAAGCCAGTTCATGACCCCTTTTAAAAAGCTTGACCAGTAGTGTCAGAAGCTGCATGGCAAGAACTTTAGTATATGAGGCCAAATGAGACTGTTTGTGCCGTGTATACCTCAATCTTGCACAGCAGTCGGATGCTGATTACTTAAGCCGCATGTGGTAGGACAGGATAGCATGTGGTAGACAGAATCTAAGGAATAGAAATGAGATCTGTAGGAGTAAAAAACTTTCAAGTTAATAAAATCAGTTTGATGTCAACGTAAAAACTCAGTTTACTGTAATCTGTATTTGCAAGTAAAACAGGATATTCAATGAGGAAAATTTTGACTTTTGTCAATCGGGAATTGATTGGATCGTATAAAGTGAGCGAGTCATGTGGCTGGAGGGGAGGAGTTAAAAAAAAACAGGGATTCATGTCATCATCTGGAACCGCGTAAAAAAAAGTCACGGTTATAAAAATAGGCTACCTGTGTCAGTGTGGACAAGGCCTAAATTTCCACCAGAAATAGTAGTTCATCAAGGTACCTTTAGGATATTCATTTCAACTCTACGATTCTGGTCACACTGTTTATATGAATACTATTTAGTACATTTTGCTTTGGAATAACATGCAACCGTGAATTGTGTACAGATAAGACCAGGAACTTCATTAAAAGGATTCATGCTGAGTTGAAGGTCATGCACTAAAGTACTAGCTATCTATGATTAAGTAATTTGAGTGATAATTGATCAGTATAAATTCAAACAGATATGGTTTTAGAACATTTCAGTAGCTGTTTCTCGATAAGCACTCTGTTTAGCTCTTAGATGACGTCGGTCTTCTCTTTAATTAACCAGTAGGTCTGTCAGTAATTGGGGAGATGCTCTTTGTGTGTTTGTGTGAGTTATATTCCGCGTGCTCTTCACCTCCTCTGCCTGTCGGCTAATTGGTCATTATAATGTGCTAGCTGACTGGTTTCATTCTTATCCTGATTAGCCCTCCACTAAACATGAGCAGTTATACTGTACGTTCTCAAAACATACTTGGTTATTTGAGAATCTACTCTCATATAATGATGTCAGTTAGTCCACATTTTCACCCTTCAATGATCGAAACACTCGCTGATCAGTGAGTTTCATTAGTGAGAACAAGGTGAGAACCCCTTAAATTTGTTTTTAAATACCTTAAGCTTAATGTGATCATTTGTTTTTATGGCAGCAATAAAATGGCATGGCATTGTGGCAGTGTGCGCGGGTATGAAAGTGGATGAATTATTCAGTTTGAATGATATCTGATCTTAAAGGTTCTGTCAGTTGCTGAAAGGGAAGAGAGAATAGAGGGCAAAGTCTGACACAATGTGATTTACCCAAATAGGACATGTTCCTGGATCCAACAGCCTTTCTTAGTCTTGGATGGAACAATGTTCCTGTCAAACAACCATATCCCTAATGGTACATTTCATACAAACTTGGATGTAGGATGTTGCTACCCGATACTCTCTGCCTGAATATATATATATATATATATATATATATATATATATATATATATATATATATATATATATATATATATATATATATTTTATTTATTTAGATGGGACAATGCATATTAATGAACGTACAAACATAGTTGAACGTAAATACGCCGGATTTAGCACAATGCTAATTTCCATCCGTTGTCCCCTAACACAGACAAATACAATCCAAGATCAAAAACAGACACATTACATAGGCTACATATTAACAAAACACATATGAAGTAAAAAAATAAAAAAAAAGTTAATAAATTAAGAACAGTAATAATCATTAAAAGTCTCCTATAGGCCTATCTTATAGAGAATGTATTGTAGTGCCTATTACAAAAACGCCTATACAGCATTCCAAGATGCTTATTATAAATATTTTAAATAAATCTACCTATCTAATACCTATCTATTTATTTTAAATAAATCTAATCTATCAAATTCAACCTTTATACTAAGTGATTACATTTTTGATTTTTGTTCAGCCATCTCTTAAGCTGTTTCTTAAATGAGGCAAAAGTAGGGCTATCTCTGATTTCCTTTGGCATACTATTCCAATGTGTACAGCCTTTAATAGAGAGAACATTCTGTGCAAACGAAGATTTTCGAAAAGGTACTTCACAATCCCCCGGGTAAATGATCTTGTCCTAGCCTCGCTATTTTTCTTTTTTATAAAATCCCCAGGGGTGGTGGGGCGATTCCATTCATAGATTTATAAATTAGACAGCTGCTTTTAAAAAAATGTTTAATTTTCAAAATTTAGGAGTTGGTACTTTTCAAGAATTGGACAAAGGTGAAACGACTGTGGTTTCCTGTCAAATACCTTGACTGCTTTTTTGTATAATTGATTAATGGGTTTTAATGCAGTAACTCCAGCAAAAGACCAAACTGTGAAACAATATTCAATATGGGAAAAAATCATACAATGAAGATAAGATTTAGCAGCACTGAATTGTAGTGTCAGACCTAATTTGTTTGGTCTTAGATTCAGTATATAGATAGCATTTGGTCCTAGATTCAATATGTGCAATTAGAATAAAAAAAGGTGGTTTACTGTTTTTATTTATTTATTTATTTATGAATCTGAACATAGTGTTTACATGAATGCTAAATAAAATGATTGTGTTGATGTTGCGTGTTTTATATGTCACAAGCTTCAAATGGACTTTCTGACATACGCACACTTTTCTTTTATTTTAAAAAACAGACTAAATATTTATCTATTTCGGGTCCTCCTAACTAGGAGACGACAAGCTCATAAAGCTTTGTGCTGTGCTGCTTATATTTATCATGAAAACCTCTACTTGTGATCCAATCGACGCATCTTAAAGGTAGGGTAGGCAATTTTTTGGAGAGGCTAGCAATAGTGAGCTAGCTTTTAAAGCATAACCTCTCTTCAGAGCATTTTCAAAGCCACACCTCCTTCAAAACACAGCAGGGAGCAAATTAAAGCATCATTAGAGACGGCGATAAACTACCTCATGTCTCAAAGCGCATAACCTTACAATAATAATGAACATAAACAACTTAAAGAGCACTGACCTGTTCCACCTGACTTCTGCAGCTTAACTTCGTCGTTGATAGTGTTGGCAGGAGGAACTGTAAAAGGCAGCTGCTGTTTCGGTTATGGTGTTCGGTGACTGACGTCTGTCTAACTGCATAGCATGAAATGCTCTGATGACGTGTGATGTCTGCGCAAGCAGGTGCAAGGAAGTAGAGGTCGACGATTAATCGGATTCGCCGATTAATCGAGCACGATGAGTTGATTGGTGGAACTATGCGTTATCGGCAAAAATCTGCACCGATAGTTATTTCCTGGTTTCGTCCGTTGCTGGGGCGGACTGAGAAGTGCGCGCTGTCATTCATTACACAGTACGAGAGAGCTGAGAAGGGTCTGCTGGCATCATGCAGTACAAGAGCGGCCTCTAGAGGTGTCATAAAAACTATCAACTGATGCCTCGTGTTGTTTATTTTGACACGTGACACTGCGCGCTGCACAGTCAGGCGTGCTGTGTGGAGAGTGGAGATCGCTGACATCTGATGCTCGATGCTAAAGCACGGACAGCGAAAAGGTACACAGGAAATTTTGTCACATCATTATAAACTGATGAATTTGTTGACTAAATGCTGCATTAGTAGAGAAAGAACCGCACAACAGTATGTTTGTTTGCCTTCAGAGAGTGGCTGAGAGGATGCACATTAGTAGTACCTCAAGCGGTTAAAACACTGACACAAAATACACCTAAGTCTGACCCGAATGTTTAATATCACAAATTGTTACCATCTATTTGCATTAGTTTATATCCAGCTGGTCACTTTGATGCATTCATTATGCAGCGACGTCATGTCAGCTATAAGCAGACGTATGATAGCAAACTGATATGGTCATACACCTGACAAAAACAATGAATCAAGAGAGCATTCGAATTTCGGTTCTTTTTTCACCATCACTTTAATACATATTTATTTGTATTAAATATTCATTAAGTTCTATAAAATAGAAGCAAATGTGTGAGACTATACATGTAATATTCTATGTAATTTCAATGCTCTGGCTTTGTAGATATTTAAAGTTGGCCATCTTTAAGAAATAACACTCACAATAAAATTCCATATGTAACATTAGTCAAGTCAAGTATATTTATATAGCGCTTTTCACAACACAGATTGTATCAAAGCAGCTTCACAGTATTCAATCAAAACAACATAACAACGTTTGTTTATTAGTGAAAAAGACATCCACGTTTGGAATGGCTGATCAATGGTATTAACTAAGATTATAAGAACAGTTAAACAGTTACATTTGGAATGTTTAATTTGTTATTTAGAGTATTATTTTTTTGTTTGTTTGAAAGAATGCCTTTTATTGACATGTTTTCATGGTTCATACAGTTTTTAAAAAATACAGTATTTTTATAATAAAGTTCAGCACTGTTTTACTTGGAGTGTTATGTTTGTTTTTATCCATTATCAATTTTAAAAACTATTGGTTGATTAATCGGTTCTGGCAAGTACAGCCCAACCTCAGCTATCGTTATCGGTAAAATCCAATATAGGTCGAACCTCTACAAGGAAGGGAAGAAAATACATACATTGACAGGCAGCTAGGACATCAAATCATTGCATTCGGACCTAATGCAATGATTGGAAGAACATTTTATGGCCCTACACCTTCCGCAGATGATATATATATACTAAAGGGTGTAACGATACACATATTCGTATTGAACCGTTTCGGTACAAGGCTTTCGGTTCGGTTTTCGGTACACATTTTTAAACCGAATGGTTTGTTGGACCATTTTTCCTGCCGAACTCAAAATTTCGTTATTTCAAATGTAGTAATGCTCATAATTTAAGAGACGCTGGCGTGACCACAACATTGCCCAACATCAAATGGCACATAAAAATGTGTGCGGAACGAAACTGACATTATTTTTGACATTATGAATAGAATTGCTGCCTTCAAATGTTAATCTGATTCTGAACTAAAATAAACCTTGGTTTATAACTACTACATTATTACATTTCATTTTGTCTGAGCAGCAAGGAGCGGATTTTTGTTTTATATGCTCCTAGGATAAGTCAAGTATAGCTCCATCATTGCTCAAAGTAAAAAAAAATCATAATTTATGATGTTAGTTTTGATAAAAATATAATTACACATTTTTTAATTAATGAGATTTCTCTGGCATTTCTTTTCTTTTTGCTGTACCGAACTGTGACACAAGTGTATCATATTGGAACCGAACCTTGAATTTTGTGAACCGTTACACCCCTAATATATACACACAAATACATTAATTTCGTGATTGCTCTCAGGATGCAAAGAAACTTTCAACCAGCATAACAAAAAATGTATGTGGATCAAATCACCTACCCTGCACTGTAAAAAAAAAAACCCTGTAAAAAACGGTAATTTTCTGGCAGCAGGGCGCCAGAAAATGTCTGTTGAAAAACAGAAAAATACAGTCAGTAAAAAAACGGTACAAAACAGTAAAAAAAAAATTAATTTCTTATTCTAAAATTATGGTTTATTACTGTTATTCTACACAAAAATATCTTTCATTATCTGATATAATAATGTTAATTTACTGACCTATTGAAGTATTAATATCTGTTTTGTACCACTGTAACACTGACAACCACATTGATGATGAGAGTCACATGATCATTCAAAGTTCATTACAAGCAGCTTTTCCACAAGAGAGTTAATACTAATATTTAGAAACTGCACAGGGGAGCATTTACCAAAAGCATCGTTATAGCCAACTATGGTTGCAAGTTCCCAACGACGGAACTTGTGACCATAGCTGGCTAACGATACTTCGGGAAGCGCACCAGTATAATTCGCAGAAACATTAAACACCATCATGGTAACACATGAAATTTTTAAAATGCATTAAACATTAGTTTAACAACATTAAATGTAACATAAAACACTAATATACATAACTGATTAGAAAAAAACCTAAGAAAACTATGAAGAAACAGTTATTTCAACAAAAACACATTAAATGTGAAGTGTCATGCAGGGAATTGTGGGAATGTCAATTTACGGTTTTTCACTGTAAATTATACAATGAGTTGTTCTTTTTCACTTTCAAAAACTGTCAATTTAATGGTATTTAGTACGGAAATACTATTATTTAACCTTAAAACTCACTTTAACACCCACATACTTAATGATCTTCAAGGAAAACATGTTAAATGACTGCTGATTTCTGCAGTTATACCTTCTTTTCTGTGTTTTCTAATTTAACAGAAAAAATCTGTAAAATATTACGGAATATGTTATGTAAAATTACACACAACCCTGTAAAAATACAGACAATTTCCTTTAAAAAAACGTAAAATAGATGTAAAACCAAAATACAAGCAATTACCTGTAAATTCAATAGTGGACCTTTAAATTACAGCAAATATCTGTAAAATAACAGGCATTCACTGTATAATGACAAAACGGCAAAATTTTGTAAAAAAAATACAGACCATTACCTGTAAATTTACATTTTTTTTACAGTGTGCCTTTGATACCAGGCGTAAACAGGGCCAGAGACAATACGTTTTGGTTGAGCAAATCACAAATAGACTAGAGACACATTCCCATTTACAGCTGGTGTTTTGACTGCTTCTGTCCTGATTACTTCAAGGGGAGGGTCTATGGGCGGGTACTTGCTGTTTTCGTCAAAATACCAGCAGGAGGGTTAAATGTTTATGTGCACTAACATTACGTCGGAGTTCTGCTGCTTGTGTTGTTAGAAAACATAATGTTACAGTGCAAGTCGACAAGTTTTCTTTGGACTGTATCTTCCGCCCACACACGAGATGAGGCACCTGGTGCATATGCCTGATGAAGTTGCACGGTTCATGAATAAATATATATAGTATGGAGCTGTATCTTCAGAGTGCAGACATGATAGTTTCTTTTTTTCATAAAATACATTTCCCATCATCCTCTGTAGCAGCACAGGAGTGCTAAAATCCATAAGACATCGATTAGAGAGTAAGTGAATAATGAAACTGTCAAGAGAATCAATTTATTCCAACTCAAATCTTGTAAACAAGGACCATGATCTCATAAATAGGAACTTCCCAGGAGACCATGTAAGGAATATGCTGATCCAGTTGGGTAAATCACATTAAGCGCACAGTCTGAAGATAGAGCTCTGCTCACAGAAAGACACTAAAAAAGTTTTAATTCATTTTCAATCAGTCTCTTGACCTGACGGCTGACTGAATTGACTGACTGACCTGTCCACCCATTGTGTCAGAACAGACAACCTTGTAGTTTCTAATTGTGTCTTTACACCACGTTTACTCTTCACTTACTTGTCCTTGGCCATTGGGATATGATGGCTGCCCTCAGGACCGGAAGCGCAGCTACAAAGCAGTGAAGTCATGTGAGGAAGGGGTGACATCTGGAGAGGCCCTCGCGGCCTTGGCTCAGAACTCAACATACATGCACAATGTGCTCGGGCCTGCCTGCATCTTCCTCCGCAAGGGCTTCGCTGAGAGCCGGAAGGCTGTACCGTAAGTCTGGACATGCACATCTACACACATATGATAATGCAAAACAACTTCTCACTTATCTTCTTACATTTCAGAATTCAGAAAAAACCCTATATGCATTTGAATATTATATAAGGATTAAGTACAGTCATCATCACTAAATAAAGTTTTTTCTTTTTGTTTTTTTTTGCAATATCGACTCAGCTGACTTTACGCTATCGAATTCAGTCCATAACTTATCCAGTCCATAACTTAAAAAAAAAAATTCTTATGTTGGTCATACTTCCAAAAAGTAGAACCTGTGATTGTGAATGCCAGTATCCACACCGGCGTGGTAACTGACAGCCGCACATCCTCCTCAAAACATTGGATTCATCCGCACTGTGCCGTGCCGAGGTACAACTCACGTAAAGTGGATAATTACGCGAATAATTGCAATTGCAGATTTTGAACAGAAATGGCGACAACTACGGACTGCAGCTTTTAAATATACACATTGACAAAGTTTGTACAGTTTAGTAAGAGTTACCAGAATCAAGCATTCCAGAGATCACATTATACATTTAAAATATTTCAGTAAATTTAATCTGTACTATCCATAAAAATTGTAATCTCTAGTCAAAAGACAGAGATCATCTGTAAATGGTTATTTGACATCCTTCTGTGATGTGACATGCTATATTATCTAGTTTAAACAGCATTTGTCAGTTAATGTGTAATTATTCATGTAAAGAGCTTTTTTGAGGAACTTTTTCCTATTTGAAAATACAGATTATTTGTATTTTCGACTAATGATGTCATGATTCTGCCTTAATGTCCTTGATTTTTCCCTAGTCGCTGAGGCAGGATCATGACAGAATCATGTTTTGTGTACAAGCACATGGCCATTTATTTGGGCCATGTGCTTGGGTTGTCTTGTTACATTACCCCACCCCTTGTTTTCCCCGTCTTGTCATTATTGTCTAGTCAGTTTCACCTGTCCTCGTCATTAGTGTTCCCTTTATAATCTCCTTGTGTTTGCTGTCCTGTGTCGGTGCATTGTTTGATGCCTGTTTGATGGCTGAAGAGTGATGTGGTATGTTTCTAGCAGTGAGTTAGTCATTGAGAGAACTGTAATTCAAGAGTCTGTTTGTGTCGTCAGTATTGTTCCTGTCTTAATCTAAGTGTTAGCTACCGAGTCTTGTTTTCGGCCCCTCGTGGGCTTAGTTTTTCTGTTTTGTCTAAAATAAATTTGGATGTTGAGCATTCAGTCTGCTTTTGGGTTCGTCTATCCTCAACTTCATAACAGAATGCACCGACCAGAAAGGAGCCCAGCAGACAGTGTGTCCTCATTGCTCAAGCAACAGTCAGAGTTCCGCAGACAGTGTTGGTTATCTTCTCCGCTCAACAAGGAGAGCGTCAGCCTCCCATTCTCGCCTGAGGGTGAGTGCATTCTGTCGAACTACGCTCAGCTTGAGTATTGTTTATCCCGGGAGGAGTCGGGGATGGCGTCCTCGTGTTCTTCGCCTGCTGCCTGCCTACCTATTATTCCTGAGGGTCGTATGGTAGGTGCTCGTGATGCTTGGGAGACCAGGCCAGTTCCACCCACGACTCCTGAGACATCCGTTGATCTCATGGCAGCCGACCCAGAGCCCGCTCCAGCAGGCACCGCTCCAGAGCCGCTCCAGCAGCGCCGCTCCAGAGCCCGCTCCAGCAGGCGCCGCTCCAGAGCCCGCTCCAGCAGCGCCGATCCCAGACCCCGCTGCCGAGAGAGTTGCGGCCGATCTAGCCGCAGAAGAGATGTCTGCAGCTCGGATTTCTGCTCGTCAGGAGATGCCCATCTTCCTTGCCGCCAAGACCCTGTCTGACTATTTGTCTTGTCTGGCCAAAATCCTTGAAGTCCCTGTCTGTCCAGTCTTGTCCCCAGCACCCGCATCTGCACAGAGAGCGCAGCACCCGCATCTGCCACAGAGAGCGCAGCACCCACATCTGCCACAGAGAGTGCTGCACACAGTCCTGCCCTTTCGCCTGCCATGTCCCCCGTCAGGAGTCCCGTTTCCCCATCCTCTGTGTCCTCTGAATCTGTTGCTGCTAATACAGTACTCCAGTCTGTTTCCCGGTCGCCCTGTCTCCACTTATTCCCAGATTGTTTCCTCGTTTGTCCCTGCCTCCCACTGGTCCCCGGACTGTTTCCGCCACTAAGCCCTGTATTGTTTCGCCCAAGTCTCCTCCTCGTTTGTCCCCCTCCAAGCCTGCCCGAGTTCCTCGTTCTCCACCCTCATCCCATGAACCTAAGACCCCCAGCACTCCCATCCACCCTGGTTCGACCCCCCGTGAACGTTGTGTTTCCTCCACCACCTCTGACGTGTATGTTATTTTTGATGTTTCATCCCAACCCTGTCATAGCTTTTTCATGTATGCCGTTAGTGTTTTCCATGTTTTGTTGGTTTTTATCTACGTCACAGTCTGTCATGTCCCGTGTTTAATGTCCCCTTGAGGAGCGTCTGGAAGCCGCTCCTTAAGGTGGGGGTTCTGTCATGATTCTGCCTTAATGTCCTTGATTTTTCCCTAGTCGTGAGGCAGGATCATGACAGAATCATGTTTTGTGTACAAGCGCATGGCCATTTATTTGGGCCATGTGCTTGTGTTGTCTTGTTACGTTACACCGCCCCCTTGTTATCCCCGTCTTGTCATTATTGTCTAGTCAGTTTCACCTGTCCTCGTCATTAGTGTTCCCTTTATAATCTCCTTGTGTTTGCTGTCCTGTGTTCGGTGTGTTGTTTGATGCCTGAAGAGTGATGTGGTATGTTTCTAGCAGTGAGTTATTCATTGAGAGAACTATAATTCAGAGAGTCTGTTTGTGTCGTAGTATTGTTCCTGTCTTAATCTAAGTGTTAGCTACCGAGTCTTGTTTTCGCCCCTCGTGGGCTTAGTTTTTCTGTTTTGTCTAAAATAGATTCGGTGTTAAGCATTCAGTCTGCTTTTGGGTTCATCTATCCTCAACTTCATAACAAATGAAGGACTAATGAAGGCAAAAGGATGAGGGGAAAGCACATTATACATGCATTATAAGTGCTTCTCCTCTGTTGAATCTTTAGTGATACAGCAACATAAATAAAATCTTTTACCCTAGTTGTGAATGTATGTATTGAATATGATACAATATCACATAGCCTGTATTGAATGTTATGACTGTGTACTACCGAATAATGGCAAGAATAGTCTCTATTGACTCTATGAACATTGCAGTCTGATTCATAAATGAATGACTCTTATGACTCCGTTTTTTGAGTCAGAAACATACAGCGTGACTAGTGTAATTGCTGAATGAATGACTCTTTTTTGTTCTTTTAATGAATCAAAAACATATAACACAACCAAATTAAGTCTGATGCCTGGAAGAGTAAATATGAGCTGGTTCTGAATTGACTAAAACAGTGCTACCAGTGTCTGGTTTCTGAACAAATGATTCTTTTGAGCCGGTTCTTCTAATGAATAGCTGTCAGGATTCCAACCGATTTCCACACTCCTCCCACTCATTCATCCACTCGTTCATTGTTCACCCGAGTTCTAATCACCCTCACCTGCACCTCATCATGCCACCACCTTGAAATACCACGCTCACTCTCATTCACATTGTCTGGTCTCGTCGATACTGACATACAGACTCCATCATGCTACGAACTGAGACTTACCTGCTACTTACCTGCTACTCACCTAACCTCCATTGGACTGGCTTCATCACCTTCACGCTTCTTTCTGTCTCCAGCCATCCTACTGCTATCTGGTCCGGTATCTTCTCGAAACTTGATCTCCGTAGTGCTTATAATCTGATCCGAATTCGTCGGGGGATGAGTGGAAGACGGCATTCATCACCCCCTCAGGACACTATGAGTACAGAGTAATGCCTTTCGGTCTGTCCAACGCCCCAGCCGTCTTCCAAGGGTACATGAATGAAGTCTTCCGAGAATACCTCAACAAGTTTGTGGTGGTCTACATCAGACGACATACTCATTTACTCCTCATCTCTTTCTGAACACCAACGGCATATCTCTTTAGTCCTGGAGAAGCTGCGAGCTCACAAGCTCTATCTCAAACTGGAGAAATGTGAGTTTCATACCACTTCTGTTCAGTTCCTGGGTTACATCATCGACCAACATGGAGTCCAAATGGACCAGAGGAAGGTGGAAACAATCCATAGCTGGCCTCAACCCACCACGGTAAAGGAGCTCCAACGTTTCCTAGGGTTTGCCAACTTCTATCGCAGGTTCATCAAGAATTACAGTCACATCAGTTCTCCATTGACTTCATCCCTCCGAGGCCGGCCCAAGTCTCTGTCCTTATCCCCCGAAGCCATTTCAGCTTTCGAACAGCTTAAAGAGGCCTTCCAGACCGCTCCCGTCCTAGTTCATCCGAATCCTGAGATCCCGTTCGTCGTGGAGGTGGATGCATCCTCTACCGGAGTTGGAGCGGTCCTGTCACAGCGGCAGGGGAATCCTCCCAGACTCCATCCATGTGCCTTCTTCTCTAAGAAGCTGTCCCCGGCGGAGCGGAACTATGATATTGGGAATCGGGAACTGCTCGCCATCAAGATGGCGTTAGAGGAGTGGAGGCACTGGCTGGAGGGAGCAAATCATCAGTTCAAGGTCATCACTGACCATCGTAATCTGGAGTACCTCAGAGAAGCGAAGAGGCTGAACCCTCGCCAAGCCCGATGGGCGCTCTTCTTTACCCGTTTTGACTTCCTCGTATCCTACAGGCCCGGTTCTAAGAACGGTAGGGCAGATGCTCTCTCCCGTCTAGATCATCCATCCTGTGAAGACTCTCTCCCTGAACCTATTCTCCCTCCAGCCGTGTTTGTAAATCCGATCGTCTGGGACATCGACCAACAGATATCCCAAGAAAACCGTTTCCATCCCGCTCCGCCGGGAGGTCCAGAAGGGTGTGTATTCGTTCCTCGTCACCTGCGTACGGCCCTTTTGGACTCAGCTCATACTACTCCGGGCTCTGGACATCCAGGTAGTAGGCGTACCCTCTCGCTCCTCAGTAACCGGTACTGGTGGCCAACCATCTCTCAGGACGTTTCCCGGTACGTCAAGGGATGCTCAGTCTGCGCCGTTACCAACACTCCCAGAAGACTCCCGGAAGGCAAGCTTGTCCCTCTCCCGCTTCCACAACGTCCTTGGTCGCACATCGGTGTGGACTTCATGACGGACCTTCCCAGATCCAACCACCATACCTGTGTCTTCGTTGTGGTCGATCGATTTTCAAAGGCCTGCAAATTGATCCCCTTACCTGGTCTCCCTACCGCCTTTGAAGCCGCCGAAGCCCTCTTTAATCACGTGTTCCGAAACTTCGGTATTCCAGAGGACATAGTGTCCGACCGAGGTCCACAGTTCATATCTAGAGTGTGGCGGGCTTTCTTCAAACTTCTTGGAGTTACGGTCAATCTGTCGTCTGGATACCATCCTCAGACTAACGGCCAGACTGAGCGAAAGATTCAGGAGATTGGACGTTACCTGCGGACCTATTGCCATCAGTACCAGGACAGCTGGAGCCAGTACCTTCCATGGGCCGAGTACGCCCAAAATTCCCTCCGTCAGTCCACCACCGGTCTCACCCCCTTCCAGTGTATCCTCGGTTATCAACCTCCTCTCTTCCCTTGGTCCGGTGAGCCGTCAGATGTCCCAGCAGTGGATTACTGGTTCCAGCAAAGCGAGAGGGTATGGGACTCGGCTCACGTGCACCTACAGCAGGCAGTGCGGAGGCACAAGGACCAAGCAGATCGTCATCGTCTGGAACCACCTCAGTATGTGCCGGGACAGAAGGTGTGGCTTTCTACCCGGGACATTCGCCTCCGTCTGCCTTGCCGTAAGCTGAGTCCTCGGTACATCGGTCCATTCACCGTGCAGAGGCAGCTGAACGAGGTCACTTACAGACTCAATCTCCCTCGACAGTACCGGATCTCACCGTCTTTCCATGTCTCACTGTTGAAACCATTCACTGATCCTGTCACCTCTCCTCCCACAGAACCTGATCCGGCCATCGAACCTCCTATCCCGGTGGAGGACGAGTCCATCCACGGAGTCCGTGCCATCCTGGACTCGCGGCGACGAGGTCCCCGGCTGGAGTACCTCGTGGACTGGGAGGACTGCGGTCCTGAGGAAAGGTCGTGGGTTCTTCGGGACGACATCCTGGATCCAGCCCTCCTACAACAGTTTCACATCAGTCATCCCGATCGTCCAGCTCCCAGGCCCCGGGGTAGACCTCGTCGCCGAACTCGTCCCTCTACTCAGTCGTCAAGAGCCGCCTCGGAGGAGGGGGGTACTGTCAGGATTCCAGCCGATTCCCACACTCCTCCCACTCATTCATCCACTCGTTCATTGTCACCCGAGTTCTAATCACCCTCACCTGCACCTCATCATGCCACCACCTTTAAATACCACGCTCACTCTCATACACATTGTCTGGTCTCGTCGATACTGACACACAGACTCCTTCATGCTACGAACTGAGACTTACCTGCTACTTACCTGCTACTCACCTAACCTCCAATGGACTGGCTTCATCACCTTCACGCTTCTTCTGTCTCCAGCCATCCTACTGCTATCTGGTCCGGTATCCCCGTGAACTGCTGAAAGAGAGAGACTCTGATTACTCGGTGGCTAAGTTATCATCTCAGTGACTTCTATTTGAATACTCACCATTCGCCGTTGACTTCTGCCATTCTGCCATTAAAACTATTGATTCACTTACCACCTGTCTGACTCCTGTATTGTCCGTGACAATAGCCTAGTTAAAAAAAATGAGTTACTGATTTAAATCACTTTGACAATTTCCTGAACTGAACCCATTTGAGTGGTTAATGTCTCTATATTCACACACACACACACACGTGTGCACACACACACACAGAGAGAGAGTTAAGAACAATATTAATATATATATATATATATATATATATATATATATATATATATATATTAGAGCTGTCAGTTAAACGCGTTATTAACGGCGTTAACGCAAACCCATTTTAACGGCGTTAATTTTTTTATCGCGCGATTAACGGTCTTTTTGTCCTAGCAAACTTTGTAGTTTTTTCACATACTTTTGCAACAGGACGCGGCATGCGTCCTGATCTCATTTCAGCGTCTCGCGCTCGTCATCCACTCAAAGCCGGCTCGCAAGCCCGAACGAGTGTGCGCGGCGTGCCCGATGTGTTGTTTCCGGCTCAGATCCGCTTGCGCTTTGGTCGAAGAAGCAACGGAACGTCCTCGCGCGGCACAAGCAATTTAAATGAATGGGTTTCAGAGCGCAGCGCGAGGACGTTTTGTGCCGCACACACTCGTTTCAGCTTGCGAGCCGGCCAAATAGTAACGTTATGTTTTGAGTGGATGACGAGCACGAAGACGCCGAAATGAATGCCAATGAGATTCTGAATGTAAAGTTTACTTTTAAAAAGTTGCCAAATTGTCCCATTGACAAGACCAAAGCGATCTGTATGTTTTGTCATTATGAACTGAGCTATCATCATCGCAGCACGTCCAGCCTGAAACACCACTTGATGATGGCCAAGCAAACACACACACACACAAACACAGATGATGCAAATTCTCCACCCCCTCGTCAATATCAGGACCTCGTCAGTATTTCTTTCACCCTTTTATTGATGGACAGTGTTGCATTGTGTGAGAGATTATTTAGGCTATATATGTTAGAGTGAAATTGAACACTATTCCAATGTTATTTTTAATAATAATAATAAAAAAAAAACATTTGCACTAAACAAGCCAATCCACTTTTCCATGTTGATAAGAGCATTAAAATGAGAAAAAATGTAACAAAAAGAAATCAAAAGACATTAAGAATAGATAAAAATGTGCGAATTAATTGCGAGTTAACTATGACATTAATGCGATTAATCGCGATTAAATATTTTAATCGTTTGACAGCACTATATATATATATATATATATATATATATATATATATATATATATATAGTATATATATATATATATATATATATATATATATATATATATGCAAAATATGGTAAGCACTGATACAATTTACAAGGTACAGAAGGCTGTTTCCTTTTTTTAAAATACATTTTGCAGACAGTCATAAAGAAGAAGTGCTGCGTGTGTGTGTTTATGTATGAATCGCAGGGATCTGCGTTTATTAGCCTCTGCAGGGGTCTTGGGTCACGTGATTGAGTTCCTCTGCAGGAGCTCAGAGACTGTTTGGAGGTGAGCCCTGTGTGTGTGTTCGAAGAGATGTGTGGAACAGGGAATGCTGGGATCAAGTAAAAACTAACTGCTTTAAGCTGATTATGAGAGATCAATCCTGAGTTTATATGTGCTGTTCCAGATTACTTAATCCAAATGAGGAAGATCGAATTAAAAAAAATCTGACGTAAATTCCGTTGGAGACAGGGGGACGCCATGAAAATGTTGGGTGTATTAGTTTACATGTGCCATTGCTGAAATGAGTTGCTGCTTCTCTCCAGCAGGAAACAGTGCATTAAATTAAATGACTGGATTCTTCACAGCAGGAGAAGGATGCAGCTGATGTCATCAATGCAATGTGGATTGTTGTTGATTACTTTGTTTATTTTGTTGCAGAACAGAGAGCTGAGACCAGAGGAAATGGATGGTAAGTTCTAGCTCATTGTTAATACTTAGAAATGTTTTTTGAGCACAGCATAATAGAATTATTTCTGCAGGATCATGTGACACTGAAGACACTGAACAAGTAATGATGCTGAAAATTTAGTTTTGATAAATTGTGTGTGTGTGTACTTTCATTTTACACTAGTAAAAAGGAAAGTTGGCTTTCTTGCATCTATAAAACTGAAATTACCTAAAACACTGTTATTTAGCTGCCTTGAATACTCTGGACATGCAAATCTAGTTTTTGAGGATTCAAAATTCTAACCTTTAATTCCATAAGCGTCTTTCATAAAGCCTTTTAATAAGACAAAGATTATCTCACCCTCTGTTCCCTGCAAATGCATTATAAATAGAAGCCAGTAAACATGCAGTTATTAGGTTGATTGTTTGATATTAAACTGTTTTGAACATGTAATTCTGGCATTCCAATGTGTGAAAATTCTCGCTATTGAAATTTCGCAGCACACAATGTGTCAGTCGTTCCATTTTAATTTGAAGAGCTTTTATTTATTTTCGAGTGGAGATGGTTTGCAAAGAAGTATTTAGTTTCAAGTGTTTTGGTCATTCATAGATAAATTGTTGTGCTTTGTAAGTGCTTTGTAATTCAAAATTGTTTTGCATGCGGGAAGTATAATTTTACATTAAAATATTCTCTTTTCATCATCTCTGACTCCCTCTCAACTGTCCTTCCCCCTGACCTGCTTTCTATCTTCACAGAGCTACGAGAAGCCTTCAAAAGAGTTTGATAAAGACAAAGACGGCTTCATTGGCTGCAAAGACCTGGGCAACTGCATGAGAACCATGGGATACATGCCCACTGAGATGGAGCTCATCGAATTGAGCCAGCAGATCAACATGAACCGTAAGTTGTCTTTAATATACATGCAGCTCTTTTTCATGATGCTTACATAGGAAGCTCACTAAGTTCTGTGTCCTCTGTCTTGTAGTGGGGGGACATGTGGATTTTGAAGACTTTGTGGAGTTGATGGGCCCCAAACTTCTGGCTGAGACAGCAGATATGATCGGAGTTAAGGAATTGAGAGACGCTTTCAAAGAGGTGAGTGAGGTAGGGCTAAATGATTTGGAGAAATAATCAAATTGTGATTTTTCTTACAAAAATCGCGGTGGTGATTTAAAAAAAAAACATTCCAGCTTTGCTGTGCTTGTTTGTAGGGCTGCACAATTTGGCCAGAATTTTGAAATTATACATCAGTATGGCTATAAAATAATAATAATAATAAATATATTATTATTGTTGTTGTAGTTGTTGCTATTATTGTTGTTATTATTTTATAGTAATTATAAAACAATAATAATAAATTATGCTTATTATTATGTATAATATAATTTACTATTACTGTATGTGTTACTATATAATATTTGTTACTATATAATTTACAATTACTTTTGTAATATTTCACTATACAATAACAAATATTTTACTATACAATAACAAAAGTATATAAGAAAAATAATATGATAATATATATATTTTTTTACATTACAACTGTAAAAATCAAATTCGGATTGTGATTTAAAATGCATTTTTAAAAAACAATCCAGGTTTAATGTGCAACACAATTTGGCCAGCATTTTCTGTATATATATGTATTACTGTAATAATAATAAAATATTCCTATTGTAATATTTCACTGTACAATACCATTATTTTCATTTTCAAATGTTAAACCATCAGTCTTTTATTTTGATGTAAAACTACAGGAAAAAACATTGAACACTGTAAGAACAGTATCGGCGCCTCAAACTGAAACATGTTGCACACACTATATATATTTCATTCAATTGCAACTTTGTGATTTGATAATCGCACTAAGCCATGTGATGATTTGGGTTTTATTTCAATGAATAGTGCAGCCATAAGGTGAAGGCAAAGACACAACTTGAAAATTACAAACAAGGGGTAAATGAAACTAACATTAGCAAAAAACAAACAACATGTACCGTTTCTGTGTAGACTTCCTGCTTTCTTTGTAAAACACAATAAAATTGCATTCAGAGCAGGATCATTTGGATCCAGACATATTAAGAGAACACTCTTATTTTGTTCTCCTTCTCTCAGTTTGACACCAACGGAGACGGTCAAATCAGTACAGCAGAACTCAGAGAGGCCATGAAGAAACTGCTGGGCCAGCAGGTGCTGTTATTTACTGTGCTGAACCATCTGAAAGCTTTTAGCTCTCCTCCAATTTCATCATTTTATTGATCTTCTTTCCTTCAGGTGGGTCACAGAGATCTGGAGGACATTCTGCGGGACATTCGATTTAAACGGAGACGGGCACGTGGACTTTGAAGGTGAGCCACCTTGTGTTGATTTTGCACTGCTAATTAGTAATGCTAATTCCACTGCTGCAGTTTCTATATTGTGTGCAATAGCTTGATTAAATCAGTTTATGCAGCCTGGGAGAAAAATGATCTGTCCACAATAACCCCAAAAATCTTAGATTCACATTCCCTCTGTGTTTCTGCGGGTAAATGTAATTATAATAAATCATAATCATACAATTCCAGGGTAAATCCCAAATTGAATTATATGTTTTTTTCTCTTTTTGTTTTCAAAATGATTAAGTAGCAAGCAATCAACAGAATTTTCTTGTGCTTTTAGAATAAAAAATACATAGATACTCTTACGTTCACAGCCCAAACTTCAGTCTAAGCAGACCATGATTCATTCAGAGGGAAGATTGAGGAAACCTTGACTAACATAAGTGGACTGCAGGGGAAAATGCAAGGCAAAATAATAAAGTATGAAAAAAGGACTGAGAGAAATGATCCCTATTTTTGGATCTATTATTATTTCTATTGGTGCCTGTTGCTGTGAGCCGCTGTGTCACACAGTTTAGCAGTTAGTGAATCTCATCATGGTGAAGGCGGTAAAGTGACAGTAGTAGAGCTGTCAAGCAGATTATCTCTTAACCACAGGATTATTTCACCTTGCAAAAAGGGCATGAAAATGGAAAGGACAAAAATAGCTAGCGCTGTTACTGTTGATGTCTGGAGGTGTGACAGTTCAACATCCTCTTGCTGTATTTTGAGCTCAGGCTGAATTTGACTCATCCGAGGTCAATAGTACATTTCATTTTTTTTCAAAGGATATTTGTAAAGCAAGCATTTATACAGCAGTAGTTCCCAAATGATGGGTTGCAGCTCAAAAATGGGTCACAGACAGCAAGGGAAAACAATGCCAAATGTAAAAATAACATAATGCAACTGATAATAATAATGATAATGCACAGTTTGGACAAAATAAATAGACATGTAAAGTTTAAAGGGAGAGAAAATGGTTGCTGTTGACACAGTACCTTTGTGGGTGTTACAATTAGCAAATTAAACTTGAACTACAAAATAAAGAAAAATGAACTATATTTTCTATGGATTTTTTATGGATGTGTGTGTGTGTGGCCTGATAAACCCTATGTTATGGGGATAAAATATCCCACAAAGATGACAATATCTGTAGCCTATCCTCGGCCTTGTTATAAATCATACTAAGTGATGTTTTTTGAAAATATAAATGCAGAAAGTTTTCTGTGATGGTTAGGTTTAGGGGTACACTGTAAAAAAAATCTGTTGAATTTACAGGAAAAAAGCTGGCAGCTGTGGTTACCAGAGTTTTCCTGTTAAAACTACGGAAGCATCATTTTAGATTTTACAGACTTTGACTGTATTTAATTTTACAGCAATAAACCGTATTTCATTATCTGATATAATGTTAATTTACTGACCTTTTGAAGTATTAATATCTGTTTTGTTCAATTGTAATACACTGACTGCTAACAATCACAGCCATAATGAGAGTCAAATGATCAATCAAAGCTCATCATAATCAGATCTTCCACAAGAAAGTTCATACTATTATATAGAAGCTGCACAGTGTCATTCACACAAACATTAAACACCATAATGGTAACATGTTGAAATTTAAAAAATGCAATAAGTATTATTTAAAAACATTAAATGTAACATAAAACACTAATGTACATTACTGATTAGACAAATAACTAAGAAAATGATGAAGAAACAGTTAAAATACATTAAATTTGAAGTGTCACGCAGGGAATTGTGGGAATGTCAATTTACATTTTTTCACTGTAAATTATACAATGACTTCTTCTTTTCACTTCCAAAAACTGTAAATTTAACAGTATTTTACAGTAAAATTACATGAAACGTACCATTATTTATATCACAGTTATTTACCGTAAATAGTAAGGAAACTGTCTGTTAACCAATTAACAGTTTTTCACTGTAGCATTTTTACAGTCTTTTACTGTTAAAATCACGATCATTTTTACAGTGTAGGGTTAATGTAGGGGGATAGAATATACAGTTTGTACATTCTAAAAATCATTATGTCTATGGAAATTCCCCATAAAACATGAAAACACAACATGATTGTGTGTATTTTAATATTTGTATGGATATTTGTGTGTGTGTGTAACAGGACTTGTTGTTAAATGAGTATTTCTGGGTTAAATTAAACCAATTTCTGGTCTTTCTTTTTTCAGAATTTGTGCGAATGATGTCTCGCTAGAGGAAAGGTGGACAAACCACATCAAAAACTGAAGCTCCTGTGCTCTGACATAGGAAGATGAGGATGGAGGAGATGAAGAGGAGATGAAAGATTATGATGAAATGGGAGCAGCCTCACAAGAGGAACTTCTGGAATATGACCTCTGACCTCAAGCACAAATGAAAGAACTGCAGTATAACCCTCCATGACAGCTTTTATGAAGCACAGAAGCCAACAGTGGCAATGAGAGGACGCCTCACTCATACTGTGATCTCTGATATATATTTGTGAAACGGGTTTTAAACCCCATAAAAAGCCTGCAAGGTGTCTAATGCAAAAAACGCCCAAAAAAGCGAGTGATGAAATTGCTGAGTTAATAAGCATCAAATATCCAGTATTCTTTCATTTACTGGCATCTCACACTGACAGTAGGGTGCAATAACATTGCTGTTTCATATTTAAGCTATTTATTAATATTTGTAAAGTATATAGAGATTAGTGTGTATAGTTTCCCTTTAAAAGACTATGATATATTAGATTATCAAAACGATTTTATTTTTATATATATCAATGTACTGGGAAATGCTGGAAATCTTTGCTATCAATCATTTGCTATTTATTGTACAATATAATGGACCTATGCACTACTGTATGTGTGGACACATTTTTGAAAAAGTTGAGAAAGATTTGCCATAAAGAAAACATTAAACTGCCCTTTTTGCACATTGTCTTGCATGAATGCTAGTGCTGATGCAATTATGAGTCAACACAGCATAGTAGCCTACTGTAAGCATATGTTGTGTAGTTTTGTCCTGTATTTAAATGTTGTGAGTTTAGTTAACAGTTAAATGAGCGTCTTTGATCTTAATTCACTCTGTGTGTGTGTGTGTGTGTGTGTGTGTGTGTGTGTGTGTGTGTGTGTGTGTGTGTGTGTGTGTGTGTGTGTGTGTGTGTGTGTGTGTGTGTGTGTGTGTGTGTGTGTGTGTGTGTGTGTGTGTGTGTGTGTGTGTGTGTGTGTGTGTGTGTGTGTGTGTGTGTGTGTGTGTGTGTGTGTGTGTGTGTGTGTGTGTGTGTGTGTGTGTGTGAGAGAGAGAGAGAGAGAGAGAGAGAGAGGGTTGGAATTTCTTGTATCTTATTTGCGTGATTTCAAGTTTGTCTTAATTGAGTTATTCTATGCATGCCAAAACAACTTTTTGTAGAGTGTAGATTTCATTAAAGAGTTGTGCAATCAAAAAGTTCGTTTTACCTTGTATTCTTCCAACACCAATACCAAACAATAAAAATAATAAAGCAATTGATTTACTGATCCAGGATTTAACATCGCAAACAGACACATTTTATATCAAAGGATATGTCATGTACTCAGTGCAATATATTTTTTGTTGTTATGATATATTTTATTCCAAATGCAATTTATGTTACCTGCATAACGATAGAGTTCCAGCTCCATTATCTGGCCAGAGATGGTTTCTGCATTATGATGGTATCGGCCAACATTAATTTATGAATGTAAATTGCACAATCACAATGCTCTCTGTAATAGGTATGACACAAACCATTTTTAGAAGGCCAGACTAAAACATAAGAAGCACCGAATTTACTCTGTAGGCTATGGAACATTTTAGCGTATAAACATTTTAAATTAATTGGAACTGGTCAGGCTTAAAAAAAAAATCTAGTGTTCATGAACATTTCCACCGCATTATTTCCATAACATCACATGCACTTACATTTTAAACAATTTTATGAAAAAATGGCCAACTTATTTGTTTAAGGTTATTCAAATTTGGCTTTTTATGCAATTTGGATTTTCACACTTATTGCACAGTTTGACACATTAAAGCTAGATCGGAAGTGACGCACGGATAAATGGAGATACCATTATAATTGTATTTGTCTTTATCACAGGCGTCTCAGTTTCATCAGGAATGCGCTTTACTGACTCTGTTCTCTAGGCAGTAACCAAGTATGCTAATGTTTATTGGTGCAAAATTTTCAATTTTGGTGGAAATGGCATCACTAATAGAACCGTTTTATTTCATTAAAAACATCTAAATACATACGATACATACAAATATAAATAAATAAATAAATAAATAAATATGATCGTTTTTTCAATAGTTTTTGATGGATTAATGGATTGGATTTTCAGAGTTTGAATGGTCCGGGCAAGAGTAAATCAATCGAATCTACATAAAATACATTTTAAAAGTTTTAAATGAAAAGTATAAGTTTTAGCATACAAGACAATTGTAGTGTGATTTTTGACAAAATTTCTAACAAAATGGAAACGTGACTATTAGTTTAAAAACATATAGCCTACATATTTGTAACAAAATATTAATAATGCAGACGCCGCTGGTCTATAATCAGATATCCCCGCAAATATTTATTCCCGAAACACGAGCGCACCATGGAGCGCGCCCCATAAACTGTAAAAGGACAACTGCTAGGCTAGTAGATCAGGTGCAGAACTCCGTCTCTGGATCAATGGTAGGAGGGACAAACATCTTCAGCCAATGTCGAAGCAGCCGAGCCCACCGGAAGCGGAAGTTGTGGATGCTGCTGATCTAGCAACGCGCGCCGCTACTGATGCTCTTAAACTTGTTGCATAACAACAACAACAGCAGGGTCTCACGTTGCTAAAATATCAAATTAGTATTTTATTGAAAGGACAAATCTGCATTTAAACGCCATCTTCAGGGAACAGGTCAGTATTAACAGCGGGTTCCATACATTTAAAGACGTTTGGGTATTTAATTGCGTGATTAAAAGAGAAGCTGTTGATAAGCGCTTTAGCATCCAGTCATTTAACAGTTACAGCTGCATACAAGAAATGTTTCATACAACTGCAGTTTTAACCCATTTATGGTTCATTTAAGATCTAATTAACATTTATTTCAGATGTTAAGATGAAGATTATGCTTTAGGTTTTATAATATAGATATTTAGCTTTTAGAGTGATGTTGAATTGTCCGTTACAATCCGTTAACATAGGCTACTCATTATAACTTAGTTGTTCAACAGTGTTTCATCAATACATTTCATTATTACGAATCTAATTCTGCTTTAGATGATGAATCATAAAGGGGGAGAGCCATGTGTAATTTTATTTATTAAATAATGCCAACATATTTGATGTGGACTCTTGTGTATGGAAGCATGTGGTACCGATATTCAATTTGAAATGTAATATGCAAAATGATAATGCAATATGTAAAATTGCAATGGATTTCTGTATTTGAATTGACATTTTCCATTACATTTGTACAACGTTGGTGTAAAATGAAATCAATTATATAATTGACATTTGCCATTTCATACACTAGTTTTAATATGTAAATTGAATACATATTTTATGCTTTATAAGTTGCTAAATTAAAATGTATTACAGAAAAGATTAAGATATGTTCAAGCAAAAACTGCCCCTTTTTCTATTTTATTAAGCATATTGATCAGATATTTGATAAATCTATAGGTACAGTAGGGTCACAGAATCGTGACGGGTCAAATTCATACCGAAAAATGCGACCGCTCTTTATTTCACCATAACTGAATGTAATGTTCAATATAGTTACTCATTTGATGCGGAACCATCTACCCCTTTATTTTTTTAAGCATATTGATCAGATATTAATAAATATATAGGCAGGGTTGGGGAGTAACAGAATACACGTAACAGCGTTACAGAAATCAGGATACAAAAATCCAGTAACTGTAATTTGTTACAGTGACATCAAAAGACGTAGTAATCAGTATTATCGTTACTTTTTGAAAAAATGGGGAGATACTTTCAGGATTACAATGGCTTCATTTAAAATGAAATAAATCTGTATTTTGCATAATTACACTAAATTAAGCGCTGCTTGATTAATGACTCTCGACACGAGTTACGTGTGCCACCCGCTGGTGCATGCACAAAATAACAGCATCGACAACAATCTCCTCACACACAGACTGCTGTCACAGTCACTGCTGCTAGAAACGATACTGCCCACGGCTAAAAACGCTTTCATTTCATAGAAATTCCGCTGATATTTTGTTTTTAAAGAAGAAAATGCCAACAACATGGTTGTACGGTGCAAATTGTGCCTTCCAGCAACGAAAACCAGTAGTATGAAGCTGCAGACTCGGAGACCTGCATCTACAGCCCCCCTGCACCCGGAGTTCCGCATTCTCAGACCCCTCGTTTTCGAGACAGTGCCACCTATCAAATCTGTATCGGATAAACATTTGAAGAACTTAAGCCAAAATATGAGTAGGCTATCTTCAATGTTATTTAGTGAATCGCAGTAGCCTACTCGTTTGATTTATTTTTTAAGCAAACTACTTTAGCTCATCGATACAACATGTGAATAGTCCATTTAATATTTGTAAAGATAGATAGATTTGAGCCATTAATTAAATTTTTTTTTCACCCTCTTCCCCCGAAAATATTTTTATAGCTAAGGATAGCCTTTAACCATGGACTTTTTGTAGATAGGCCTATGTCATAAATGCTGCAGTTATTTTCACTGTCCATTTTGTGCCCCCATATATGTCAAACCCGCAAAGTTGTCCAAATTTTAAAAACATTTCAAGGGACACTTAAACAGAGCAGTGCAACATGAAGGTAACATTTGCAAACATCTTTTTTTTTTTTCTTTTTTTTTTTTGAAACATCATAAGACATGTGCCTTGTGGCCTATAGAGGGAATGCGCGTGACGGTCACCTCCGGCCGGAGTGCTGCAGTTCCTCACAGTGAGTGGCAAAAAGACTGAGCGGCTGTATATGTGTTCAGCGTGAATGCCGCAAAAACAAACACAACACATATAAAGTGGGAAAGAGCTTTTGCGATTGACTTTACAACTAGATTTGACAAAAAAATCTGAGGTATATTTTTACAGACTGCGATAGAAAGAGGAGCAAATGCATCACTGCAATTCACAGAAACAACTGGACTCATTTTGTGTCAATATGCTGAATTTAGCTGTAAAACCATACCCATATATTTTGTATTGTTATATATATTAACAACTCATCAATTAAATATTTATCATTGCATATTCTGCATTATTGGATGTTTTTTTAATAAACACTGACTAAAAAAAAACTATAAAGTTTTAGGGCTGGACGATATGATGATATATAGGCTATATATAACACCGATATAAGTAATCACCCGGATTTAAACCTATATTGTATTTATATAAAACATTCACAGGCAAATTTGCTTTATGTTTAGGTCTATATTGCTTTTATTTCCCCGGTGTCGAAATCAGGCAAACATAAATGTCAGGCAATACGATTCCTGGCTGCATGTCAATAATATCCATGGATCACGATCTTTAGTAAGTTTTAAGGAACACTATATTGAGTTCAACATTTAATTTAAATTGATAAAATTGTACATTTTAGTCGCATTTGTGCAGTTTCCCCTATTAAATCCAGTCACGCAGCAGATCTTTTGCCACTCGGTCAGGCTGAGAGGGGGTTGTTCCGGCGGGAAAGTAGAGTGAATGCATTCTCTCTATAGACCTTATGCACCAGAGAAACGTGGGCGCTGTCATCTGCAGAATATTGTCTTTGAACTTCCGGTTTCGCGGTCGCTCTGTATATTTCTATGGCATCGCTGTCGAGGAATAATTAGCTGGTGAAGTGGATTTACTTATTGTAGAGTTAACAGAAGTTATCATGAGCATTGTAATGTTTATCATAAGCATTGTAAAGCAGATGTCTTAACAAATGTCGACCGGGATTTTTTTTACGAGCAGTTCATTCATGCCTATGAAAGATCGCTGTGAAAATACAGACCGGAAGGCAAAAGACAACGAGCGCAGCACTGAAAAGGGGTGAGGCTACATAAGGTCTATACTGTTGTAGGCTATTCCAGCATACACCATACATCGATGCGGTCACCCCTGCAGAACCCAGCAACATATCATTTTATGATTATGCAAAGCGACTTAAAATGAGTTTTTTTTTAATGCAATTGAAGACGAAAAGTAAAGTCACGAACAGTTTTTCTTCCTTTTTTCTTTACAGCAAGATGATGTTTAGGTGATTGTTAAATAAAGTACAGAATTGTTTATTAGGCTATTGGTGTTTTGTCTATTCGTTTGTTTTGCTTCGCATTCAAAATATCAAAAAACAGATATTGTAATGTTAGCACGGTAATGTTAATTAATTAGACCATTATAGGTTGAACTGAAAGAAAAATTGGAATTTGAATAAAAAAAATATTTAAAAAACATTGTTGCAATATAATATCACATACTATTTTTCAGAAGATAGTTCAATCTGTAATTGTATCCCTTCCTCCGTAACAATGATTTTTTTGGCACATGCATTAAGCAGGGAATGCAAATATTTATTGGATCATTTATTTGGAGAACCGTAAAATTGCATCCTATTGTTTTTAATTGCATTTTGGATAAGCGTGCGCTGTACTCTGTGTGCGGGTGTTATACGATCTTTCAAACTGCAGGATGCGCTGTGTTCGAAAACGAGGGGTCTGAGAATGCGGGACTCTCGGTGGGGGACTGTAGATGCAGGCTCCGAGTCTGCTGCTTCATAATGTTGACGAAAACTTTATTGCTTCTTTATCGCAGGACTCGAATATTCAACCTAAAGAAGCATTTGCATTCTCTATTTTTCTGTTGAAGAAACATTTCCATTGTCTAAAAATGATTTATTATGATGTTTGCTTGAAAAAAAATGACTTTATGTTCTCTATAGCCCCTTTTCCACCAAAGCATTTTGAGAGCCGGTTCGGAGCCGGGGCCTGCGCGCGAACCAGTTCTTTGTGTTTCGACAGCCAAAGAACCGGTTCTCGGCCAGGAGAACTGGTTCCAAAGCGGCACCAACTCTTTGCTGGACTAGAACCGTTCTTTTACCACGTCATGCTTACGTCGGAGGCTGGGGCGGGTTTAGATCTGTTCTAAACATCTTTTCTGACCATAATAAAGGATCGCAAATCCAAGAGAAACATTTGCAGAAACACGACAGAGTCCGACTTTGTAGCATTGTTATGCTTGAAGTTAACGCAAGCGTTTCTATTTTCTTTTTTCCTTTTTTTTTTTTTTTATTGAAGACATTATAGACACAAGACAGGGGTACATAACTTATCAGAAAAGATTACATATCAAACGAAAATATTAAAAGACTCACATATTTCAATTGTTTTTAATGGTTTCTTGGTACACGAGTATAATCCGAAAGTAATGTTGTATTTCCAAGCGTTTCTAACTAAGACGTATGGCGATGTACACAGTGACGTGAACGACGTCGCTCTCCTGGGCGCTCTAGTCAGTGGAAAAACAAAAAGGTTCTGAAGCGGTTCGCAAGTTGAACCAACTCCGAACCAACTTTGAACCAGCACCAGTTCCGAACCAGTTCTTTTTTTGGTGGAAAAGGGGTACTTGTGCATGTCAAGTTAAAAAATACTATATGTCTGTGTAGTCCTTTACATGTAAGCAATAAGGTACGAGAGGCTGTGCTGTATCCTGAATAAGTAACGGCTGAAGGGCGTTGTTAGGCACGACGCAGAAGCGGAGTAAAAAACAATGTATTAGTAGGGCTGTAGTCAACCAAAGAGATCCTTAGTCGACCAAGGTCTTGTCCTGCGCAACGATTAGTCGATAAAAAAAAGGATGTTTTTATTTAACATTTTTTGAACAATTGTCATTGAGCATTTATAAAACAACAACGAAAAAACATAAAAAATTAATAAAACTATAATAATAATAATACAATTCTTTGAAAATTAAGTGATTTTTTTTAACTGCAAAAAGTGAGGAGCACTAACTTAGGTCTATGGTGACAGTCACAATCGCGCACCTGACCTCACCACACTCTACAAAAAAATATAACTGCTATCTGCCAAATAATGAAAAATCCTAACAAAATCTCTTGTTTATACAGGCTGTATTCTTCTTTACTTACAAAGCTATGGGTTAACTTTTGTCCAGCCGATCTGTTAGGCGTTTTAAAACAACAGACAAAATAGCCTAAAAAACAATCTGAAATCTAGGCTGTGTTGTAAGATAGCATATAAGTTTATTTCCGTTTTGTTACATTATTTAGACTACTTTCAAATGAGTCAAGTGTACAAATAAAACCTATTAAGAAAACAATCTATTGAGTCAGTATGATAAAGCCGTTAAAAGAGCTGCTCATGTCTTTTGTGCACTCAAGTTCGATTTCAAATAGGCACGCGCTCATAATGGAGCAACGCGTTCGCCACCGTCGCCTACCTCCACAAAAATGTTAACCTGGCCCTAGCCAGATGAATATCGCTCCGCCTAGCTCCACTCATCCATCTGGAACCGATCCATTGAAATGGCGTTTCAGAAGGCTGGGCCTTATCAAAAATTCTTGCATACGATTGGATAAGCCACGTGTCTGTCATCTTGATCGACGTGCTATTTCAACCACTCACACCGAAGCCAACCCGTGACGCTGATGGGAGCGACGCAGGAAAAAACAAAACAGAATAGCCATCAATCAGCGCAATGTCGGTAAACGATCAATGCCGTCTGTGCCATGAAAATGTGCGGATAAAAGGCAACATTATGCACAGCAAACTTATTTTTAACAAAGAAGCCAACCAAAAAAGTATACACGAACGACTTACAGAACTCGGTTTAACATTGTTACAAGTTCAGGTAAGATCATGTCGGTTATGCAGTCAGGTGCTTTCGCTTTATCGGCAGACTGGAAGATGCCGTTCTCTGGTGTAGCAGCATCAATGTTAACGCTTGCTTCCTCGTTGCGAGCCGCCATTGTTGTCTGAATCAAAACAGTCTCACGCACGGTCGCTTCTCCACTACGTCACATCTATGATACTCCCGCCCTGCGTCCTGATTGGCTAGGCCATAAAATTGCTTGGAGAAATCACTCTCAATGGGAGAGGTTCCAGATGGATGTGAGTGGAGCTAGGCGGAGCGATATTCATCTGGCTAGGGCCAGGTTACAAAAATGTAGCCAGACAAAAGATTTAGATTTCTTGGACATTCTGTCTGACTAAAGTAGCGTGAACTGAATGAATACAGCAAAACTACCTACCGGTACATCCCTTACTGAGCGCGAGCAGCAGCTAGTAGGTGCGGTTCCCGAGTGTGTTATGTGTGTGCGCTAAACTGTGGCGCATTTAAAGTTAGGGATAAAACATAGGCTAATTATATTTAGAATACAGTAATAAATAACTGCTATATAAAGGAATAAATATCAAGGAGTAAATCATTGAAAATCTATTTCTATTGGCAAAAAAAAATGCGACTGGTCGAACCAATAAGAATGTCAGTCGACCAAGGCGGCATCGAGCTGATTAATCGAACAAAACGACTAAAGTTGACAGCCCTATGTATTAGTGCAACTTTCTTGTAGTAAAATCACTAAAAGCCTTCCTTCCGCTAGAAAAAATCGTACCCGAACGTGAACAGCAACAACGTTCCAATGTGTAAAATGCATGAAAGCTCAAATAAAAACAACATAGAACCACAGTGTTGTGCAGCGATCAATAGAACCGTTGGGTGAAGCGGTCATAGCCGTGTTTTATCGTGGAATAAAGCACAGCTCTTGACCAATCAGAATTCACGCAGTGATTGACAGGGTGGGAGGGGGTGTGGACAACTTCAGGTAGTAATTGACAAGGTAGAAGGGGGTGGGGCCAACTTCACGCAGTGAATTGATAGTGGGTGGGGGCGGTGACATGATCGGCTTCGAAATGCATTTTCAATTTGCACATTGAATTTTGCTATATTTATTGCAGGGGAATGTAAATGTATTTGCAAGTGTCTTAACTGTGAGTGTAAATGCAATTTAATAAAAACAACATTATCATTTAAATGATAATTTTGCTTTGTTACATGTTAAACATATCTAATCATTTCTGTAATACATTTTAATTTTGTAACTTATAAATCATTAAAATATGTATTAAATGTATATATTAAACTAGTGTATGAAATGGCAAATGTAAATTATATAATTGAATTATCATTTTGCACCAACGTTGCTACAATTGTAATGGAAAATCTAAATTTACAGAAATGCATTTCCATTTTGTATATTACATATTGTCATTTTGCATATTACATTTCAAATTGAATATTGCTACCCAGTATCCTTCCATAGTTGACGTGGAACTCTTCAAAAACATTTTCCCCTCCTTGTTTCCCTTGATATGTCAGAAACAAAAATATTTGATGTGGACAGTTGATTGTGAGCTTACTTGAACCCTTAAGAACAAAAATGTTCTTTTCTCAGATATGGCAGAAATGGCAGTGGACGGTGATGTGATACAATTTCAAACAGGTCATTGATGAAGAAATATTCATTCTAAGAGACTGTGAAAGTAGTAAAGATTGAACATTTATGCACATTTATTTATATTTTCAACACTCCTGTCTCATTCAGGGTTTTCTTAACCCTGATGTGTCCCGCAGACATGTATGTAGCATCGTAAGGTGTTAATTTAGATGGATATGGATATAAAATGACTACATGCCCATGAAGGCTGTGTTTCAGCGTAGGCTTCAGAAATTGAGGCACTATAGAGGAATCCATCAGTCTGAGTTAAGGTAATCTCGTCACTTTTCAATCGTTCGATGGAGTCCTACCTCTTCCCCTTCGACAGCCTGATCTGCATGCTTCTGGGCATTTCCTTCACGGTGTGGTTCACCCTTCTGCTGGTGTGTCATCATCGTACCCGCAATCCTCGGCGTGTCTTTCGGATCCGCAGACTGTACATGAAGTCACTAATCAAGCTTTTCGAGGTGAGTGAGACCATTTACAATGATTATCTCATGATTAAATTTCTGAACAAGAATATCAGAGAGGAGCTGTGGAAAGTTAAACCAGGTGAGATGGTCTGTGGTTTAAACGTCTCATAATATAAGTTGGAAGGTCACTCATGGAGTCTTTTGCTCTGTGTTTTTCTACTTAGTTCACTTCAGTAGTCAGCACTCTCTCCCTTCACTAAAGATGCCAGAGGCTGAAAATAGAACTCGCATGCACGTTTGACTGAATTAGTAAGTCTGGAGGCTCTGACTGTCATTTGACTTTGCCTCAGACTTTAACCTGTGCTGTCACTTATTCTTCCATGTATTGTTGATCCCCGTAAAAGTACCAACTCGTCGTTTTAGAAAGTGTTTTTTTTTAACCACATGAGTGAAAGATTTTGTTTTGCTTCAGATAATCAGCATGTAGCTCTTTGCTTGAATTTATGTGAAAATATAAGCCTGAAAATATAAGCCTAAAAAAGCATAAGTCACTAATTGTGAATCCCACATTGATGAGTCAGGTACATTACCTTTCAAAAGTTTGGGGTCAGGATGATTTTTATTTAAATTTTTGTATGCTTTTGCATCAATATTCATTGATGATTCATGTAAGTAATTCTGGAGACACTTTATTTTAAGGTGACGTTACACGAATGCTCTAGTAATAACTCGTAAGGTAACCATTTTACTCACCATTTTATTCTGACATTACAATCTGATACCAAAAATTCTATTGGGACATCCCTAATATTTTCTGGTATATTCAAGTTGATTCAGGAGCTCTGTTGACATAGGCTTAGCTAACGTTAGCTTGATGAATTGGGTTGTTGAACATAGAGAGAACCCAATGTTAGCCAGTTTAAGTTTGAGTTAAGTTTCACCAGCTCTCCCCAGGTTGGCAAAAATGCATATCAAAATGCATCAGATTGTTGCTTTAAAAAATTGAATATTTCAAATTTGCCTTACGGGGAGACATGCGTGGGGTGGTCTCAGTATATTACCCTGCTTTTTTGTCCTTAGCCAATAACGTGCCTGAAATCTTAATTGTAATACTGCACATTTTATTAATTTAGTAGATCCCCTGTGTGTTATGTGCGCACAGATTGAATTGACACACTGTTCATAGTATGCATACTGTATCCTGTAGAACAGTTAGTATGTTAGTCCAAGTCCTATTGCATTTTTCCATTCAGAAATGGAGAAACAATGACCTGTACTTGATGCTTGGGTTTCTCTTTTTGGAACTGACAGCAAGTATCAAATATATCACATACTTTGAATAACATGAAGCAAATCTTTGGGTCTAATGCATGATTTAATGCAAAAGATTTGCTCCCCTACACTGTAATTAAAAAAAATTGAGATGCATCAAAAATCACATTCCTGACTCTATCAATTAAAACCAAATCATGAGGTGCCTAAATATTCCTAATTGTTGCAACAATTTGTTTGCTTAATGCGTGTCAATAGGAGCTTTGTGTGACATTTCCTATGGCTCCACTCTCTCATTCAGCTGGACTGATGTAGTCACTCGTTCAGACCGTTCTCCAGACTCCCTAAGAACCTCCAGATGGCTGTTTTTCTCTGACTAACTTCCACTTACTCTTTTGTCCGGTGACCCTGAACAGGGGAGCAAAATTTAGTCTGACAAGCAGCTCGACTGTTCACTCTTTCCCCATCCCGACCTTCGCTTCCACAACTAACTGAGTCACAGCATCATCAGTGACCACGAGAGAGTCACTGTTTACTTTCACACAGCGAAATGACATCTTTCCACACTCGGTGCTCAGCTGCTGTCCTTACTTTGACTAATCCACTTTTAATGATCCCTTAGGGGAAATTCAGATGCAGCAACATCAAATGTTGAGTCTACACCACACACACATGTACATGCATGTTCAGGTATACACAAGGCAAAATATGGCAGATTTTACGCAAGTCTCTAAAATTCAGTTTAATCAAATTTAAGGTTACAGGAAGTAACAGACTTTTTTTTGCTGTTAAAAATGTGGAATGTATAAAACCATGGGAAATAGCGCAGTGGAATGGAAAAACACATTCTGTATTTAGTTCAGGTTTAAGACAACCCAGTTCTTTTAGCCTCTTTATTTCAATCCGAACTGATTCTTTTAAGTCAAGTCCTGTGGTTTCAAATAGGTTTTATAAATTCCAATATGAGCTTGGTAGATGCTTTGTGAATCATTTTTACTGAATCATCATAAAGAACTGATTCCATAAAACGATTCATTATTAGGGTCCAAGCCCTGAAAGGGTGCAGAGCCCTATTGTTTTCCTTCCGATTATTTTTTTTTTTATTAGGGCCCAAGCCCTGAAAGGGCGAAGGCCCTATTGTTTCCTTGCGATTATTTTTAGGGCCCAAGCCCTGAAAGGGCGCAGAGCCCTATTGTTTTCCTTCCGATTATTAGGGCCCAAGCCCTGAAAGGGCGAAGGCCCTATTGTTTTCCTTAGGATTATTTATTATTATTAGGGCCCAAGCCCTGAAAGGGCGCAGAGCCCTATTGTTATTCCGATTATTATTATTATTATTTTTTTTTTTCTTTTTTTTTTTTTTTTTTCTTTTTTTTTTTTCTAGCGACTATTTACGAGATTCAAGATTCAAGATTCAAACAACTTTATTTATCCCAGTAGGGCAATTCAGTTTAAGCCTAGCAGTCGTAATAACAAGACAAGACAACAACACTGAGTCAACATCAAAAACAAAAACGCAGTCAGTGACATCATATTGCATTTGGGCACTGGGAACAGAGCAGCAAATACACAGGCCAAAAATACATGGACTCAACGGAGACCAACTGTTCGAAATAGATAAGCAATGAATAAATAAATAATAATACTAAATAAATAATAGATACTAAATAATAGATAAGTAAAATACAGAGGTGAATGATGTTTGACACATATCTAGTTATTACTATCAACAGTATTTAAAAACCTAATTGCAGAGGGAATGAAAGAATTTGCATATCTGTTTTCCTTAGGGGGGCGAGAGTGTCGCCGTCCCGCGGGCACTTTTGGGGCCCTTAACATGCTCGAAAACTCTTGAAACTTTGCACACGGGTCAGAACCCGCGGCCATCAGAACTATTGAGGTTTTTTTGTAAAACACACGCAATGAACTTTTAAATACTCCTCCTAGAGCTCTGATCCAAATTCGACGAAACTCGGTCAGCGTGAAGTCAAGACATTGAGGATGAAAGTTTGCGTGGGGATTTTTGATATCTCGAACGGTTTGGCCGTGGTGAGGGAAACGAAACTATGGCGAGAAACGTGAAACAGGAAGTGTGTCATAACTTCAGCATACATTAACTGATCTGGATGAAACTTCAGCAGTGCGTTCGCTGTAAGAGGATGATCACATGGATGTGACTATTGTGAGTCAAAGTTATAGCGCCACCAACTGGCAGCAGGAAGTGTATCACTTTCAAAATGCTTTGAAATCACCCTCTTATTTTTACCCGATTTGCTTCAAACTTCATCTGTATAATGTAAATACACGGCAGATGAAGACCTATGAATGGATTCTTGATATCTTTGAAACTGTTGTCGTGGCGACGCATCAAACTTTACCATTCTTTTAGGATGCATTCTTTTAGGGATTCGAACATTTGTCCATAAATCAAACACACGTGCATGGATTAATATGAAACTCGGTACACTCTTAGATCACATCAGGCCAAACAACTTTCGTGCTCTAAGTTTTACGACAGTTCGAACGGAAGTCGGGAATTATGTTTTTTTTTTTTAAATAAATGTCCTAGAAAAACATCAAATTACAACCCATGCTGTTACCAATCACCACCAAACTCGGTGTGCATGAAGTCAAGACATTGAGGATGCTAAATTCCGGACGGATTTGTGATATCTCGAACGGTTTGGCCGTGGCGGATTTTTTGACTAAAAAAGGACACATAAAGTGTGTTATAACTTGGTTAGTTTTACTGACAGTTACAAAACTTGCCGTGTATATTGTTCTATTCAAGCCAAACAACTTTCTAATTAACAATAATAAGCTCAAACCAACAGAAAGTCAGATATTTTGGTTTGAAAATGTTGAGTGTCTCTCTGAGCCTACACTTCTGTATGGCAAGCCCTTTTAACATTTAAAAGCTAAGTTTGACTATTCGTAATTAACATTGTAGATATCAACAACGTCTTTCTAGTCGTAATTACATTTTGGATAGTTTGTATTATCATTTAAGATATCTGTAACGTAATTTGTGACTAGTCGAAACGACAGATAGAGTATGGCAAGCCGTTTTAACATTTAATCATTTTAACCTACTAGTCTCTATTTTCATGCTACTAGTACTTATTTTTTAGATACTAGTATCTATTCCATTAAGTACTAGTACTTATTCATTAGCTACTAGTGCTTATTCTTTAGATACTAGTGCCTTTTCTTTAGATACTAGTGTTTATTCTTTAGGTACTAGTACCTTTTTAAAGATACTAGTACTTATTCATTAGACACTAGTCCTTATTTATTAGATACTAGTACTTATTCATTAGATGCTAGTCCTTATTCATTACATATCAATGCTTATTAATTAGTTACTAGTACTTATTCATTAGATACTAGTACCTATTAAATAGATACTAGTATTTATTCATTAGACACTAGTACTTATTTCAATGGTGACTAGTAACTCTTCTTTTGTTACTAGTCACATTTTTTCCATTGACTTCTATGGTGATCTGTCATTCAGATATCAACTATTCAGTTCTGACTAGTATGTTAGTATGTATTCCAATTGTGGAATACATACTAGTATGTATTCCAAAGCAGGGGTTACGTTTTTGCAGAATAACCCTAAAGGCACCGGTGCCACCGGCTTTATATATATATCTATCTATCTATCTCTATCTCTATATATATATATATATATATATATATATATATATATATATATAGCTGCGAGCAGCGATGGAGGGCCAAAGCCGGCGGTACCGCCATCCCGGTGCCTTTAGGTAACTAAAGGCACCGGGGTTGCGGTGCCACCGGCTTGGGCCCGCAATCGCTGCTCGCAGCTATATTTATTATTATTATTTTAAAAAGCCAGTTAAACTGTCAGTGGATGGTGTATATGGGCTCATATGAGGTTTTCAGGGCCTTTGGCTTAACTCCATGTCTCCACAAGGACACATGGATCAGCCATTGTGTTCTCCTCCCCGGTGGCTGTATGTCTGTGAAATTGGTGCCCCAAAGGCTGTTTATTGCTTGAATGTTGTTTGTTTCCCCAATCCTTGTGACAGCTGTATGAGTTCTTTTGGGGTTGCAGACCAGCCCGCCATTAGGGATGCATAACAAATGGAACAAAAGGAAGATTAAGTGATCCAATTAAGACTCATATCATGTAATTCCATAATTAACTGGATCCACCATCACATTGACAACAAGAGGAAGTGGTCAAATAAAATATTTTTCTCACCTTTAGTTTGGACAAATACCACGGTTTTAAAAATATCACTATTTTGAGGCTTTGTTTCTGCGATACTACAATGGACACTGCAGGATACTGTTCTGAATCATTACTATGTGCAGTTTATGTAATTTGTCTGATAATTCTCATTCTTCTTTCAGTGGGCGACCTTAAGAATGGAGCGAGGAGCCAGAGAGAAGAATCAGCATCTCTACAAACCCTACAGCAATGGTGAAACACTAAAAAGATCATTCACATGAGTTCCCACCTACGTCATATTTTCGACATTGTTGTAACCCTGCTCTTTTTCCCCCACAGGGATCATTGCTAAAGAACCAGCATCCCTCGAACAGGAGATCCAGGAAATGAGGCGTGGCGGTGCAGAGCCTGAGTTTGACATGTCTGACATCTTCAATTTCTGCAGGCGAGGCGTGGAGAGCATCGTCGATGACGAGGTGACCAAGCGCTTCACTGCGGAGGAGCTGGAGTCCTGGAACCTGCTGACCCGCAGCAACTACAACTTCCACCACATCAGCACCAGGCTCACAGTGCTCTGGGGGGTGGGCGTACTCATTCGATATGGGTTTCTACTGCCACTCAGGTGAGAGGGAGATCGATGGATACTGGATAAATGCTTTGTGGACGAATATGGTTTTCAAATGGGACTATTCAGTCAATTAGACGTGATGAACTGGCTCTGAAAAGATTATGGGCCCTATTTTAACGATCTGAAACGCAAGTGTCAAAGCGCAAAGCGCAATTAACTTTGTGGGCGGATCCCGGCGCTGTTGCTATTTTCCCGGCGGGATAAATGCCTCTTGCGCCTGGCGCAAATCTAAAAGGGGTTGGTCTGGAGTAGCTTCATTATTCATAGGTGTGGTTTGGGCGTAACGGAAATAAACCAATAAGAGCGTCATATCACATTTCCTTTAAGAGCATGATGAACGAGATGCGCTTGTTCCGTGGCGCAATTCTATTTTAACGGCGCATTTACCAGGCGCGCTTCCGCATCGGTTCACAGCCGAGTAGAACGATGTTCTCGTCAGGGCCGTAAAAGAAAGAGAAGGGACACTGGGATGGGACAAACCCACCCAAATTACCCTGGGGTTAAACATGCATATAATAATTTGGGTAAATGTGTAAGCTTTATGCCTGTTTTTCCCATCATCATGGACACAACAATGATTTCCCTCATGTTTATATATTTTTCCGTATAATAATGTATCATTTGCAAAAAAGTAAAATGCATCTGTGTTGATGAGAGAATCATCTACAGTGTATCCGCGTTGTTCACACTCTGTATTATGGCCAAGCATGCACGCTTAAAATAGCATCTGAATATACGCGCAACGCGCCACTGACTTTAGACCAGGTTTTTTCTGGTCATTGGCGCAATTGTTTTCTGGAACTGCAAAATAGCACCAGGGATTGTTTGCGCCGACACACGCCTCCTTTTTGCGCCAACCCGCCCAGGAAGCGCAAGTTCATTTGTTAGTTTACCGACGTGCGTCTGTGGAGGAAAAAAGCCCGCTTTGCGCGAGTGCAAAATAGGAATGATAAATGCGTCAGTGTATAAAGTCATTTGCGCCGGGTGCAAGATAGAGCCCTTTGTGTTTCGGTTATTGCCTGCAGAAATATTAGCAAGCTGATGGAGCCTAAGTGAGAAATAGTCGAAGTTCTCTGTGGCCCGTTTCCTTAGAAACCGATGAGACTTTAAGGATTCACCGGTTTTAAACTGTCAGCACTTTTAAGGCATCAGCAGTTTTAAGGCCTTACAGTGCCCAATGCTAAGTGCTCAAGGATAAACGGACACCTTGTATTTTTATTCAAAAGAACTTGCCAAAAAAATTTGCAAATCACCTGAGCCTGTTTGTAATCTCCACTAGCCCAGGACAATTACTCTAATGCAGACATAATGTTTTGTGCAGTGATTATGTTAAGCTGTGTCCTTCTTAGATCTTGTTTTTAACATTTTCCGTGTTGCTCTTACAGGGTCACGCTTGCTTTTACTGGTGTCGGCCTGCTTGTGGTTCAGTCGTCAATCGTTGGCCTGTTTCCGAATGGGAAGGTATGTCTCGGCACACTTCTGAAGGTCTGAGGCTGTTGAGTTGGGTTTAAATACATGGTCACAACTTTTCTATTTTAAAAATCCTGAAAAACTTTATCACTGTTTCTAACAAAATGTCAGCTGCAAAGTGTTTTCAACTATCATCATAAAAAGAAATGTTTCTTGAGCAGCAAATCAGCATAATAGAATGATTTCGGAAGTATCATGTGACTGAAGACTGGAATAATGATGCTGAAAATTCATCTTTGACCACAGGAACGAATTACATTTTAAAATATATTCAAATAGCAAACCGTTATTTTGGATTGTAAACATATTTCAAAGTATTACTTGTTTTAATGATTTTTTTTCCCCATCATTTTTAATGATTTTTTTCCCCATCATTGGAATAAATTAGCAGTTTTCTATTGTAATATATTATGAAATGTATATAATTTACTGTATTTTTAATCAAATCTTCTTTTAAAAACACTATAATCTTTCCGACCCCAAACATTTTATTGGTAGTGTAAAAACAATCAAAAAATTCAATCAAGAGGTGTATAATAATAATTTAACATATTAGAAAGTGTTTGACTTTAGTAATAAGATATAAACACATGCATATATTGGCTAGTTGATCTAAACATTCTCAAAGACCCGTTAAATGTCTTGTTCCAATGTAAAAGTGGTTTGTTAACAATGTTTTCTGTGCTCAAATGTGCAGATTGAAGAATTATCTCAGCGACAAGGTTCATTTAATGTGTTACCGGATCTGTGTACGAGCCCTCACGGCCATCATTACCTATCATGACAGGTATTGGCACACAAACACTTTCATATTCCAGTATTAAACATTAGATTTCAGTATTAAACATTATTCCAGTATTAAACATTGTCATGTTGCTTGGTGACTACAGCTACACATCTGTGTGCCTGTTGTATTGTTTTATTTTCCATATTTCTTTCTATCCACTTTTTTCCTTCAAGTGAGAATAAACCCAAAAATGGAGGAATCTGTGTGGCCAATCACACCTCGCCTATCGACGTCATCATTCTGGCCAGTGACGGATGCTATGCTATGGTAGTGTGATGTTTGTATTTATGACTTTGGTTTAGTATTGATATTTAATGTAATATGAATCTTTCGGTTCTAATAATTCTGTGTGCATCAGGTGGGCCAGGTCCATGGTGGTCTGATGGGGGTCATTCAGAGGGCGATGGTGAAGGCCTGTCCTCACATCTGGTTTGAGAGGTCTGAAGTGAAGGACCGACACCTAGTGGCCAAACGGTAACATTGCATTTAATCACATGCGTCCATTTTCTTACATTTACAATTTGAGCATTTCTGTTTGTCACAAATTCAAACAAGTCATTATATATATATATATATATATATATATATATATATATTTTTTTTTTTTTTTTTAGTTTAAGTGACCATGTTGCAGATGAAAGCAAACTGCCAATCCTTATATTCCCAGAAGGTAAGTGTTAAAATTCCTGTTTAACCATTTCATAGTGAAGTATGTGTGGAATAAATAACCTTTTTTTTGTCTTTTCTGAAGGAACTTGTATAAACAATACTTCAGTCATGATGTTCAAGAAGGGAAGCTTTGAGATCGGCTGCACAGTTTATCCTGTGGCCATAAAGGTAAGAACAACCTCCTGTTTTGTGTTATACGTTGTCTTCATTGTAATAAAGTGGTGTTAAATTCCTCTGGCTGTTGTTTTGGCAGTATGATCCTCGCTTTGGTGATGCCTTCTGGAATAGCAGCAAATTTGGGATGGTGAACTATCTGCTGCACATGATGAGCAGTTGGGCCATCGTGTGTAGCGTTTGGTATCTTCCACCAATGAGCCGAATGGTGAGTGATGAAGCTTCAAAAGAGATGAAAAACTACCATTCAAAAGTTTGTTTTAAGGAAATTAATACTTTTATTCAGCAAGGATGAATTCTATTGATCAAAAGTGAATAAATAATATATTATTATCGACTAAAATAGAAAATAGTTATTTTGGATTGTAATAATATTTCAATATAGAGGGAATGCATTGACGTCACTTTCCCGCCGGAACAACTCCCCTCAGCCTGACTGAGTGGCAAAAGATCTGCTGCATGACTGGATTTAATAGGGGAAACTGCCTATTAAATGGGACTAAAACAAACAATTTTATCAATTTAAACTAAATGTTGGACTCAATATAGTGTTCCTTACAACTTACTAAAGATGCAGTGATCTATGGATATTGACATGCAGCCAGGAATCGTGTTGCCTGACATTTATGTTTGCCTGATTTCGACACCGGGGAAGTAAAAGCAATATAGACCTAAACATAGGCTAAAGCAAATTTGCCTGTGAACGCTTTTATATAAATACAATATATTTATATATTGGATTTGCAGTTATCATTTTGTGTCAATATACTGAATTTAGGTGTAAAACCATACCCATATATTTTGTATTGTTATATATATATATTTGTATATTTTGTATTGTTATATACTGTGTGTGTGTGTGTGTGTATATATATATATATATATATATATATACAGCTATGGAAAAAAGATTAAGAGACCACTGCCAAATCAGCAGTTGCTCTGGATTTATTATTTATAATATAAATAATAAATCCAGAGCAACTGCTGATTTGGCAGTGGTCTCTTAATTTTTTCCATAGCTGTATATATATATATATATATATATATATATATATATATATATATATATATATATATATATATATATATATATATATATATATATATATATATATATATATATATATAAATATATATATATATAACAACTCATCAATTAAATATTTATTATTGCATATTCTGCATTATTGGATGTTTTTTAATAAACACTGACCAAAAAAAAACACAAAAAAAAAAAAAAAAAACCTATAAAGTTTTAGGGCTGGACGATATGCTGATATAGGCTATACAGCCTATATCATCATATCATCCAGCCCTAAAACTTTATAGGTTTTTTTTTTTTTTTGGTCAGTGTTTATTAAAAAACATCCAATAATGCAGAATATGCAATAATAAATATTTTAATAAAAATATATGGGTATGATTTTACACCTAAATTCAGTATATTGACACAAAATGATAACTGCAAATCCACTTTTCGTTGACTGGAGTCCATTTGTTTCTGTGAATTGCAGCGATCCATTTGCTCCTCTTTCTATAGCAGTCTGTTAAAATATACCTCAGATTTTTTTTGTCAAATCTAGTTGTTTAGTCAATCGTAGAGCTGTTTCGATTTCAAATTTCAAGAATCGATTCCGATTCTCAAGATCTTGGAATCGAATTATCATTATTCGATTCAATCCGATTTTCGAGATTTAGACTGATTGTTTCTGAAAAAAGCATTTTTTTCCAGCTGTTACCTGAATGACAGGACTGTGGTTATGCAACATATATTGATACTAGACATTCAACTGCAAATTAATATAGTATTGATTGTAAAGAACAATCCCCCTTCCATGTTGATACAACTGCTTTCACAAACGTGCACTGGTGTAGACGACAGAGGACACAGAGGTATAGGCTATATCAGCAGGATTGCAAGTAACCGGAACCGTGATATTCACGTTTTTTATAAGGCTATACCCTTCTTGTTTTGAACTTCACGCATGTGTATTGAATCTTAGACAAGTTCATAATGATAACGAGACTGTTTATCGTGGTGATGTGTAGCCTACAGAGGCTTCGCAAAGAGTGAATGAGAGAGAGCGGCAGAGCGCGTGCAATTACCTGCGTCTGAAGTCATTCGTGGAAAGGTTGCCGTGTCAAAGGAAAGCAAAATAGTTGTTGTATCATCCTTTTAACATTCATGTTACGGGTATTTACCATAAATGCGCGTCAGCAGCAGCGCTGGTCAGCATCCCACAGCGTGAGGAAGCCGCGGGGAAATAAAATCAGCGAGTCATGCATTGAATCAATGCCATATGCATCAGCTTCAGCGTTGCCCATGCTAACGCGCTGCTCAGCTGAGCCTTGACAAGTGGAACTCAAAGTTAAAAATAATTAACACCTTGAAGTTGTTTCATTACATCTATTTTAATAAATCTGCTTTTTTGAACGTGTTTGTTGAATGAACGGTTTAATGACTCAAAGTCCGTTGTCATAACAATGTGCACGCTGAGTGAAAGCTTTTAATGCGCACAAAGGGATCTCCCGGTCGCGCCAAGTTAAAGTTCACAGGGAAAATGTAGGCCTATTAATAAATCGATTCTCTGAGTTACGGATCGATCTTTAGAAATTAATATGAAAATCGATTCAGAATTGGTGAATCGATTTTTTCAACACAGCACTAGTCAATTGCAAAGCTCTTTCCCACTTTATGTGTTGTGTTTGTTGAAAACAAATACAGCCGCTCAGTCTTTTTGCCACTCACTGTGAGTAACTGCAGGCACTCCAGCCGACGGTGACGTCACGTGCATACCCTCTATTTATATTTGTACTGTATTTATGCTCTAGTAAATGCAGCCTTGGGGAGAATAATAGACTCAAAAACATTAAGAAGTCTTTCAGACCCCAAACTTTTGAATGGTATTTTTTTTTTTTGTCTCTAAACATCTTTGCATCTTGGAGCTTTTTTCAACCCCTTCATTATATTTAGGTGAGTTTTAAATTCTTATGTTTACAGGAAGGGGAGGACGCTGTGCAGTTTGCCAATAGAGTTAAAGCAGCCATCGCTAGAAAGGGAGGACTGGCAGACTTGTTATGGTTGGTTCCTCTTTAAAAACTGTCTCAAACAAATGTAATCTGAGTTGGGACTTAAAGAGCAACATGCAGGTTGGACACCCCTATATAGCATAGTGTATGTTGACGATAAAACAACTAGATTTTCTGAACTGGAGTAATATCTATTTAGCCATTAACGATATTTTGAGAAAAATTGTGATAAAATAACTCCCGCGTCTACAATGCACTAACCGGAAGTGACGATCACTGATGGAGTCTGTTCAAGTTCAGGCTCAGGTTACAATGGACGCAAACAACGAAACCGCGTTCTGCGATGTTGACGAATATGCCTATGATGACCCACAGGCATATAATTATGAGCCTTCTAGGCGAGATGGAAGACGGGGAGATCGGGGGACGAACAATGGGCAGAGGAGAGAAGTAACTTTAGAGTTGTGGTGTCGAGAAAACCAGTGGCGAATAGGGCAAGTGAGTTCATGCAAGTTAGTACCGTGGCTAACGCTGGTTCATCTACTGTATGGCTAGTACCTTGGTGTTTTGTAATAAATCTGCTTAAGCAAACATGCATTCGACTTTGTTCTTGATTAAACATCCATTTAGATTGTCTTAATTTAAGCCAGCAACATTTTGTCTTCTCATATTCTACACTGACAGTGATTATGCAGTCCATCCAAGCTGGTTAGCACTATCCACATTGGACCGCGAGCTCATTTGTTTTCCTCGGGCGACGTCATATGACAGCGCTGCTTGCGGGAAAGGCGTATTCCAGAGCCTAGCGCATTTTTAACCAAAATCTCTACATCAAATGAGATTTCATTAGAAATTTTTACATATGTTTTAAAAAAAAAACTCTGCAGACAATTTAATGTATTAATTCAGAAATAAATTCAACCTGCATGTTGCTCTTTAAAAGAACACACACTGACATTTTAAAATGGAATAAAGCTTAAACCTTTTGTGCTTTGCATGCTCACAGGGATGGTGGACTGAAACGAGGGAAAGTCAAAGAAGTTTTCAAAGAGGAGCAGCAGAAACTTTACAGCAAGGTTTTAGTGGGCAGCAGCGAAGACCGCAGTCGCTCTTGAAGAGATGCAGCTCGACTGGCCCCTTCCTGAACCTTTGGACACAACTGTAGAACAGAACTGATGAAGTCATTCGTGAGCTGTGTTGCCAGACCCTCGGCTCACTGCTGCGCCTCAGGAGCTTTTGCATTGTTGCACGATTGTCTCTGTTGCTTTCAATTCCTGGGCTGACTATGATTTCTGTTTGGAGTGAGAGTCATACATGGCATACTTGAGTGAATTTTTTTTATATTTATTTATTTTTTCCTTCACAGTTTGTTTGTAATGCATGATGTCCCAGGAGAAGAAAGAGTGGAAGAGTTTGAAGTGATTTAAGATTGTGTAAAAAAAAAAGTGAAGGGATGATGTGGATAGAACTGTGATGTTGGTAGAACCATGAAGAACAATGTCTGTTAAGTGTTTAGCCGCTCAGATCATCTCCTCATGGCAGCCTCTCTAGTGTGCTTTTTTTTAATACAGTAGTTTTGTTTTTTTTAACATTGTCTTTGTTTTCTTTTTCATTTATTTGTTCAAACAATATTGAAAGGTCAATGTCTAACTATTCTGAAAGGACAGTGCTTTTGGTTTTTTTGTTTCAAGCAGGTCAAAAGTTTTTCATTTAAATCAAGACCAAAGGGGCCTGATTTTCGTCTTGCACAGTTAACATCTCTTAAGCATTTTCAAAACAAAACACAAACTATCTTTGTAATATATCCATAATGTGTAGAGCAATGTAATGAAAAAGGAAAATCTTTTAAGTTAGAATGGCTGGTCAAAGGATCTAGACCTTGTACTTTTTTCATTCCACCGTTTTTATCAGCAAAATACATTGTGTGAACTGGCGAAACAGAAAAGAAAATACTATACCGAAAAACATTGAACTTTTTCAAGCAATGTATGCAAAAGCCACTTTCACAAATCGAGCAACTTTCTGTTGGTCAATACACAGAATTCTGGAACAGCTGATGGGAAATATGCGTGGGGAAATCTTCGCAGAATATTCAGATCATAAACATACGCCAAACATTGCTAAATGTGACCGCACCATAATCATATAATAACATTATAAATAATGACAATTATCTACTAATGTTCCTGCCTATTCTTAGGCGAAGTTTATTTCCCTTCTTGCTAAATTTTGCGATATGTCGCATTTACTAACTACTGAAAATTAGTATGTGCTATCAGCATATTTTTATGCAAAATGGTTTACCCCATTTACAAAAAAAAATTATTTCTTAATACTTGTTAAATCTAGGATTTTTGTCAGCTTGATTATTAGCATCATGAGCAGATGTCGAAATTTGCAGTACCGTCCTATGGATCTAAAACCAATAATTTATTCCTATAGCCTATTAATAAAAAAATGCAAACAGAATGGGATCTATAGCCTAGTTACACTATGAACAAACTACATAAAATCATCCCCCATTCCCAGTGTTGAAAGACTGGGGTATCAATTCTCAAACAGATGTAGAATAGGCCTTTCAAGGATGACACACAAGTTTTTAATACTAGAAGATCCATCAACATCCTCTTTATCATTGAATCATGTTTTATTAGATTGTGCCGATTTTAACCCTGTGCAGAAACTCTTGAAGATTTTTTTTTTACAAAGTTAAACATCTCCGTTTACTAAATGTAACCTCTGTTCCCTGAGATGAGGGAACAAGACATTGCATCGGAATTCGAATGCATTGCAAACCGAATAAATGTCGAATTGACTGAAATCAAAACCTAATTGTAATATAGTTTTTTATTTTAGTTTTTTTTTAATATAGTGTTTAGCAAAAATAAATAGTAAAAACATGGTATAGTTTTACCATAATTTTTTCTTGCCATGAAAATTGCCACAGAAGCTGACATGGCATTAAAAACAAACAAACAATGACATCAGCAGAGAACATCATGTACAGATGTTAATGGGTGGTGATGACCGCACACAGAGCCTCCATATCTCTAAGCTCCAGAAGAACATTAAAAAAAAACACCATAAACACGGCTGAGTCCTATACTGGCACAGCAGAGGCCAGAAACACAAACCGATTTTGTTGTTCTTACAGTTTTTTACAATCACTTTGTTACTATTTTCAGAACATTAATGTCATTTTTCACAAGTCTAGACACAAAACTCACAACCAATGATAAAAATGCACATTTTTTAAAAAACTTTAACCCATTTCTCAATTGCTTGGATACAATTCACATACAACTTAGATAATTTGTTCATTCAACATAAATCACCTGTTCAGTATGACACATCAAAGTACTACTATTTCAAAAGGCAATTTACACATTACATTTCAAATGAGTGTCTATTCATTTCCTTACAATGATCTAACTATTAATTGATACAACTCCTCAAAATGATAAGTAACTGTTGCAGTACTCTTAATGCATAGTTGTATGGAAACAGACACACAATCTTCCATGTTTACAGTAAATCATGAAAGTTTCAAGATAAGAGATTCATTGTCACCAATTAGTGTGGAGCATGAACCAATTCGACTACAATATCCATGGATGTAGCAATGGTTCAATGATTCCACTGTGTGTATTCTCTACTACTGCAGAACTTTTACAGAGATGTATATTTACTGTACATGTAGAACCATAATGAAACTTGTATCACCTATTTTGTTCTACAATATTTAATGATTGTACGAACAATGACACTATCGGTTGCTTGTGTGTGGGTGATCTATAGTTATGTTTCAATGGTATTTCACCATAAATTTGTTTTTTGAACCAATGATTGTGCAAGTGCAAGATTTCTTTAAAGATGTTAATGCACAATGCAATGTTTTGAACGTTAGACAGCCTGTGTTACAAGTGGTAAGCGTTTTGAGTTTTGTGTCTAGAGTTTTGAAAAATGACATCAAGGTTCTGAAAATAGTAGCAAAGTGATTGTAAAAAACTGTAAAGAGCATTTAGCTTTTCAAAGCTTTTGTCAGACAGATTAATTTGACAGGTCCACCACCATGGGGGTTTCGTATCTGTGGAGGGAGAGACTTCAAGAGGACTCTGGTGAGCTGAATATAATGTGGCACACATTTTCTCCTGAACAAAACATTTTGAAAGTGTAAGCATAAGATGGTCTTGATGCATTTGAATGATCTAATGGTCTATAGGACTTCTTATCACACTGTGTTTTGACAGGTTCATGAAGGAAGCAGGGCAGGTGATGCTGGACTGCAGACAAGGGACGTTATTTTGGAGATGAATGGTCAAGATACTGGAGCAATGTTGAATGTGGAGGCTCAGAACAAAATCAAGATAAATGAACATAAGCTTCGCTTCTCATTGAAAGGTGGGAAAATTACAAAATAATTAGACTTTTTGGCAGCATTAATAGGCAAGATTCCATAAATGCTACAGGTTACAAGCTTACCATTTTACCATCCATCAAGACAATCATAGGGAGCAAGCTTTTGTGCAGTGCATTATTTTCATGACAAGTAAGAACATCACTCAAAAAATATATGTATTTCAGCCTGTTGGTAAAATTGACCAATTTCAATTGAATAGTAAAAATCCATCAAATTGAATTGTATAAATCTTACATCATTCTTCATATTATTGATTAAGAATATTTTAGATGAGTAAAAAAAACTAGAGCTTAATTAAACATTTTGTATAAATCTTATAGACCATTTCATTAAAAAAATGTTTACATTTATTAATACGAATCACATAAACTAAATGGTCCGTTCCTTAAATGAATTACGATCTAGTTTTTTACTCATTTAAAATTCTTCATTCACAATATGAATAATATGTAAGGATTATTCAATTTGATGGAATTGTATAAAATTGAAACTGAAAGTGCATTTCCCCCAAACTCTAATTAATACAAAAGTTACTTTAATTACCTTAATGCAAATGCTATGTTATTTAAATGATAAATAAATTAAGTATTTATGTGTTATGTAATAAAAAAGTCATAAAAAAGCAGAATTATCACTGAGAATAAAGAAAAATACAATTAAACTGAAAAAAAAATACTAAACAGTAATGAGTATTTTTCACTACAAAAAAACAAAATAATAAACCAATTATTTTAATTATTATATCATCCTAATTCTCAAAATATGTACAAGAAGTTAAAATAGTGTATTAATATAGGCCTAATATAATACTTTACTTTGTCAAATAATTGACACAAGTGTTCAATGAGTGAAAATAACCTAATATAATACAACAATACAATATTTCTCATTATCTTACTGTGGTCACCCTGATCTAAGACTCCCTGTTCATTTGGTCAGTTATTCACACTGGCATGTTAACTGACCAGCTCTTTTTGCACATAATGTTAATGTTAAATGTTGCAACAGTGAAGGCCAATTTAGCTTGTTTGAGTAAAGATGCATTGAGAATCCAGTTTTCTGTTGTGCAACTTCCTACTATTATTCTTCAACCCTGCAGGCGTCAGTCAGGCCAAAGCAAACCTATAAGTGCATGAGCTGAGTGCACTAGACCCATGCTGTCTATAAACAACATCACATGTTTCTCATTGTTCATGTGTTCAGCAGTTCTCTAAGCTCCAAAGCCCCACTGGAGAGAAACTGCTGTCGTAACCAGCTGAAACAACAGGAGCAGGCTGGAGCATGCAAATACTAATATTACACTGGAATAATGTTTGCCTTCAATTCAAGTTTTGTACATTTAGTTTAATACCATTACATGGACAAAATTTGTTGAAGGCTTTTGAAAGCATTGCTGCCATCTTGTGTTCCAGAAACAAAGCAAATCAAAATTAAGTCATCTCATATCGTATTGGCAGTGTTATTTTAGAATCATTGATATACTTTTATAGTTTTTGTTAATATTTTGTAGCCAAATTGTAGCCTCGTTTTCCTATTTGTAGTGGAGATGAATGGTACCCGGTGGGATCTTCTGCTTTTGTAGCCCATCCGTCTCAAGGTTGTATGTGTTGTGGTGGCTTCACAAATGCTTTGCTGCATACCTCGGTTGTAACAAGTGGTTATTTCAGTCAAAGTTGCTCTTCTATCAGCTTGAATCATTTGGCCCATTCTCCTCTTACTTCTAGCTTCAACAAGGCATTTTCGCCCACAGTACTGCCGCTTACTGGATGTTTTCCTTTTTCACACCATTCTTTGTAAACCCTAGAAATGGTTGTGCATAAAAAATCCCGGTAACTGCTTAAATCACCTTTCTTTCCCATTCTGACATTCAGTTTGGAGTTCAGGAGAACTACACCCCTAAATGCATCGAAGCAACAGCCATGTGATTGGTTGATTAGATAATTGCATTAATGAGAAATTGAACAGGTGTTCCTAATAATCCTTTTTGAGTGTATGAGAAAATGAGTATTTGAACACCCTGCTATTTTGCAAGTTCTCCTTAGAAATCATGGAGGGGTGGGGTCTGAAAATGTCATGGTAGGTGCATGTCCACTTTGAGACATAATCTTTAAAAAAAAATCCAGAAATCACAATGTATGATTTTTTTTAACTATTTATTTTTATGATACAGCTGCAAATAAGTATTTGAACACCTGAGAAATCAATGTTAATATTTGGTTCAGTAGCCTTTGTTTGCAATTACAGAGGTCAAACATTTCCTGTAGTTTTTCAGGTTTGCACACACCTCAGAAGAGATTTTGGCCCACTTCACCACACAGACCTTCTCTAGATCTGACAGGTTTCTGGGCTTAGAAACACAGTTTGAGCTCCCTCCACCAAAGAGGCTCTATTCCTCCAAACACGGTTAGTGGAATTATGACCAAAAAGTTCTATTTTGGTCTCATCTGACCACATGACTTTCTCCCATTACTCCTCTGGATCATCCAAATGGTCATTGGCATACTTAAGATGGGCCTTGACATGTGCTGGTTTAAGCAGAGGAACCTTCCGTGTGCCTTGCATGATTTCAAACCATGACATCTCAGTGTATTACCAGTAACTTTGGAAATGGTGGTCCCAGCTCTTTTCAGGTCATTGACCAGCTCCTCCCATGTAGTTCTGGGCTGATTTCTCTCCTTTCTTGGGATCATTGAGACCCCACAAGGTGAAATCTTGCATGGAACCCCAGTCCGAGGGAGATTGACAGTCATGTTTAGCTTCTTCCATTTTCTAATGATTGCTCCAACAGTGGACCTTTTTTTCACCAAGCTACTTGGCCATTTCCCCATAGTCCTTTCTAGCCTTGTGGAGGTGTACAATTTTGTCTCTAGTGTCTTTGGACAGCTGTATGGTATGGACGGGTATGGTCTTCATGCAGCTAATGACCTCAAACAGGTGCATCTAATTTAGAATAATAAATGGAGTGGAGGTGGATATTTTAAAAAGATACTCCACTTTTTTTGAAATAGGCTCATTTTACAACTCCCCCAGAGTTAAACAATTGGGTTTCACTCGTTTTCAAATCCATTCAGCTGATTTTCTGATATTTAGAAGAATATCAGTAACCAGACAGTATCTGGTCTCATTGACTTCCATAGTAGGAAAAAAAAATATACTATGGAAGTCAATGAGACCAGAAACTGTCTGTTTACTGATATTCTTCTAAATATCAGAAAATCGGCTGAATGGATTTGAAAACGGTAAAACTCAACTGGTTAACTCAGGGGGAGTTGTAAAATGAGCCTATTTCCAGAAAAAGTGGAGTATCCCTTTAAAGGCAGACTAATAGTTCTTTGAGGGACAGAATTCTAGCTGATAGACAGGTGTTCAAACACTTATTTGCAGCTTTATCATACAAATAAATAGAGAGAGGAGAGAGAGAAAGAGAGATTGTATTACGTTTTAATTTTAGTTATTTTACTTCAACTTAAACTAGACGAAATAAAATATGTATATACTTTTTAATACATTGTAAGAAATGATTCTGTGGTCATGTAGATTTGAATTAATGTTTTTGGTTAAAATGTATTCAATATAATTGTGTTTTTGATTTTGAGGCAAATATTTAATTTAATTCAAATAAAAATGTTTGGAATAAAAAAAACATTGTAGTTAAATAAAACTTAAGCATTCCAAATGGAGAGAATATTGACTGAGTGAATTCAAATTAATGTAATCAGGCAAATTTAAATTCAAAAGCACTTCCTGTCAAAGTCTTTTTTAAATGCAGCAGGCAAGACGAAATTTGAAGAGAGTAAGTTAAGCTGCCAGTAGTAGTATCATAAACGTTGTGTCACTTTTTATGATTTATGATGTGATTTATGGCCTTATGTCAGTTAATGACTGACAGGTGTCAGTTACAAAATGTCATGGGGATCTTGTATCGTGTAAAAGGTGTTTTCTGATTTATAGGGGTATGTGACAGGCTCCTGGGTGTCTGGTAAGATTTTATGACGTCTTAAATGTGTCACACCTTGCAGTTTGCTAATGGCACTTTTTTTATTTTTATAATACATTTCCTTCCTCTGACTAACATCCTTACTACAAATACGTCACTACAAATACGTCACAACCTGTGACATGTTATTGGCTGTTTAAATACAGTTAGGACACACGCTGTTGAACACAGACGACATTTTCTACAAGTCTTACTGATACAATGGCTAAACCGAGAACGTCTAAAACCTCTAGAAATGTTATGTGCATTTCGCCAGCAAGAGGTCGTTTTGAGTTGAGAGAGGATCTAACATTTGCTCCAAGGAAGAAGCATACTGTTAGCATAACAAAGTTTCTTCATGAAGACGGCGATTTTGTGAGACGTGAATTCTCATTGGACGGTAGTCGTATAATGCGATATGTATTTGACAAAGCATTGCGTACAGTGAAACTCTACATGGATGTTGAAGACAAAATTACAATGGAGACCCCATATCTGATTTTTTACAACAAAGACTGGTCTCTGTTTTTCAACAATGTTTGGAGAGATTTGAACGACGGTGGTGATGATCCTTTGTATATATCAGAGTGGGACGGAGTAATTCCTAACATGAGATTTCGCGTTGTCGGGGATCACAGTAAAAAGCTACCAGATGATTGTGTTTACATTTTTTGCTGTACAACAAGACATGGCTCTGTGAGCCTGCTTGGCCTATTCGTGAATCTGAGCATCACAGATGCTACGATATGACATTGTTGTTTAAGTGGAAAGATGTATGTATGCTTGACAGCATATTTACATGCATAGACAAGATGTTTAGATGGACCAACATGTATGAACGTTACAGTTCTGTAAAGATGAAATTGTTTCACCCGGAACAGGGCGTTACCGACAACGAAGACCGCCTCTTAAGCCCTCCCACATATTACAGTCATTAAAAACGTCTGTGGTTTGGCACAATGCTACATTTCATTCAACATGTCTCAAGAACCGAGCTGTATCCGTATCCGCTCTGACGGATTCAAGATCATTAAAGCAACTGTTGTGGTACTTCTGGAACACCTCATTAACAAAAAGCTAAAAGAAATCTGTTTGGGTTGTGAAGTGGATCACCCCAGTCAGATTAGACATCCCTGTTTGTTTGAACCAGCCCCCTATTTCTTTGAAGCATACTTTGATGAACTGACCCGTAATCTGGTGAGACCCAACCTTAAGCACATTGTTGCTCAAGCATTTGAGCCATTGTGGTTTAAGGGTTCATCCCCAGAGGATTCAGGGATCGGTGGATGCTATTTTACACGAATTGCGGGACGAGGTTTTCATTGTGGAAAAACTTCGTGAGATCAGAGAGAAAGTTGTGGACGGTGCCAGTGAACAAATTGTTTATGACGCTGTGGACTGCTGGAAAGGTAATATCCAAGTTGTGTGAATGTAAAAACAACAACATGGGGAACACATGTTTTGCATCTGGACTGGCAAAATGTCTTCTTAAACAACGTATTAGATGTGAGATGACCAGCTTATTGTATAAGATTGTTAATGATTCTGCCAATGTATCTGTTGCTGTAAGTAAATGCTCTGTTGATACCAAACGTTTTACAAACCTCAAGAAACAAATGTCTATTGTGAGAACTGTATCAAATGAATGGACTGAAATGATGCGGTTATGTGTTAATGCAGGTGATCCAATTTGTGTAACTATCAGAAAAATTTTAGACTTGATAACTGAATGTGGTAGTAAGTATTAGAATAGCAGATGTATTGTGTTTGTGTACATATGTGACTGATCTATGTGTGGACATGTTAACAAGAAACAACCACACAGATGTTTGTGAAATTATTGAAACATTGGTTGATTATATAATTGAGAAAAACACAGTGGTGTGTATACATTTTTACACTACATTCAGATACTGTATGACACCTGTAAGAATTTATAGTCTGCTCCGATCAAACTTCCACTCCAATATAGATTATATTGAAGTGTTCCTTCACTTAAAAGAGCTTATTTATCATAGAATCAATTCCTTACAATCTTAAAATTATCACAGGCACGTTCATCACCTGTAGTGTGGGAGCGACGGCGGATATTCAAGAACCATCTTGATTAGGGAGTTTCTGAGAAATATTATCACCTTTAAACATTTGACCGTATCACTCTAACACTTGTATCGTTCTCTTCGATTTACATTTAAAGACAGAGTTTGGAATAACAAAGACATAGACACGGAGGCACCACTCTATCATTCTCTCCAATTTACATTTAAAGACAGAGTTTCAGCTCCACGCTGAGAGAGAAGACGAACTTGTTTGTCTTGATTTACATTTAAGAGAAAGCTTCATTTACATGCTGAGGGGAAGACGAATGTAAGACTGTATAAAATCTTTGCATTAGGATGAGTTCGGGGTTCATTCTCACGCCGGTGAACCCAAGGTGCGTCTGTGTGCCTTGCGACTGCTATGCTGTAAATAAACTTCAATTTTTGAGATCTTCGACGTCCACATAATTTTTCTTACACACCTTTTTGTTTTGTATTGTTTTTTTTGTTTTTTTGTTTTTACACTGATTCAAGGAAATAAAAACCTGAAATGCTTAAGACAGATGTGTTATTCTTTTGTGGATCGTAAAGTGTCAATATGTCCGAAGAAAATGAAAAAGATTTATTACACACCTTCTAATCCTGGTTCTTTAGGGGTAAAAAACATTTAAAAGATGCCGTTTTAAAAGAAACAGGTGTTCGTTAACCGAGTAAAGAAGTTTCCGATGGCTTGCTGGCGAGGATGCATATACACTACACAGAACAGCACCAATATAATACAAAAGGAATAGGGTTTTTGTCTATGGTATTGATATGCAATACCAGGCTGATCTAGTTGATATGTCCGCTTATGCCAAGTTTAATGACAATAACCATTTTCTTTTAACATGCATTGATCTGTTTAGTAAGTTTGCATATACAAGAGCTTTAAAAAACAAGAGTGGTCTAGAGGTCTCTAAAGCTTTTGAATCCATACTGAAAGAGGGCCGTGTACCGCAGAAATTACAGACAGATAAAGGAAAGGAGTTTTTTAACAAACATTTTCAAAACGTAACAAAAAAGTACAACATCCAACATTTCGTGACAGCCACAGAATTAAAGGCTAGTGTGGTCGAACGGTTTAATCGAACATTGAAAAGTAGAATGTGGCGATATTTAACGGCTACAAACTCCAAGCGTTACATCGATATACTTCAAGACATTACGCAAGGATACAATGTGAGCTATCACAGAAGCATCAAGATGAGACCGATTGATGTATGCAAAGAAAACGAGTCTGAGGTGCTACATAACCTATATGGGGTTACGAGACCACACAGAGTTAAGCCTATATATAAATTCAAAATTGGTGATGTGGTTCGGATTTCTAAAGTCAGAGGACCATTTGCAAAAGGTTACGAGGAAAACTACACACAGGAATATTTTACTATATCGGCATGTATCCCACGAGACCCCCCAGTCTACAAACTTTGTGATTATGATCGGGACGTTTTAGAAGGAGTTTTTTATGCAGAAGAGTTACAAAAAATACGTGTCAGTAAAAACAGGACATTTAAAGTTGAAAAAATTTTAGATAAGAAGACAAAGGGTCGCAAGACATTAGTGCTGGTGCAGTGGCTCGGATGGCCAGTGAAGTTTGCATCATGGATCGATCAGAAAGAGTTAGTTGACGTACAGACACCATAAAAACAAATGACAAACACAAGATGTACACAGATGTATAAAAAGCTGACATGGCTGAGGGTGGGTTTTACGTTACACTACCCTGCAACGCATCATTGTCCGTATACCCTGATAATAAAATATCTAATTATAGAACAATATTGGCTACCCCTATAAATATAAAAGGAGAATGGGAAGTGGGACTTGTTCAAATTGAATATCCTAGAAGCTGGTACACATTTAACAGCAACGATGCAGTTTTTGAGATAAACGTAGGACCTACCAATTCCGATGGTGAAAAATACACTAATAACATACGCCATGGAATAGATGTGAAGAAGACCAGCTTATCGAAACTACGCATTCCACTAAGAACAGGGTATTACGATGATGTCCCAACTCTAGTTACTGCAATAAATGATTTAGTGACACCGCATGGTGTATTCGGCTATGACCGTGTAAAAAACAAAGTGTTTTTGAAAGCAAAACCTAACATTTCAATAACATTCCATGGTAAACTAGCCATTATTTTAGGCCTGAAACCAGGTGTCCCTATAGGAGATTCTATTCTGCAAAAAACAAATCCTGAAAAAACAAATTTTGAAAAGGATGTTGTAACGCATGCCATACATCAGTCAGACATACATGGAGGGCTCTATACTCTTTATATCTACACGGATATTATCTGTTACCAAACTGTAGGGGATGCCTTTGTACCACTCCTGGAATGTGTACAAATAACAGGTGACAACAACAACACAGTCAGTGTTCGATACGACAAACCCCACTACGCGTCTGTCAACAAATCTGTCATCACTGATATTGTTATAGAAGTGAAGGACGATCAAAATCAGCACGTCCCGTTTTCATATGGGAAAGTGTGCATTAAACTTCACTTCAGGCCTGTAAAACATATTGTTTAAAAAATAAAAATAAAATAAAAATAAATAATAATAATAATAATAAAAAAATAATAATAATATTAATAAAAAAATAATAATAAATAAAAAAAAATAAAAAAATGGTATATTACAATAATCACAATGTCGACCCTATGCGTCACGTTGCCTATTACCAGAACCAGGCGGGTAACGGACTCCCGGGTATGCAGGTGGTGGTGTTATGTATGGCGGTGGATATGGCCACCGGGTGCGAAGGAGTGGCCAGAAGTCAAAGAAAACAAAAAGACCTCCCAAGAAATCATCAGTAGTAAAACGCAAGCGCCAGGGGACAACTAAGGGTGCTGCTTCAAAAAGATCAAGGACATCTGATAAAACAATTTTCTAGATCATGGCATTACCTCACAAGATGTCCGAAGAGTGTTTAAAGTCCGAACTGGATCTGTTTACTGTACCGCTAACACAAACATCGATTGAAAAAAACACTTATATAGAAATTATGCCATTATCTGCCGATTTCGGACACATCGCCACTGGAGTTTTTCTATTGCGGGGAATGGAGAGGATTACATAGATCTAAACAACACAATGGTGTTTTTGCGTGTCAAAATCACTAATCCGGACGGTTCGTCGATGGCGGAACGGCGATCCTGTAGGATTCGTGAATTATCCGACCGCGTCTCTTTTCTCACAAGTGGATGTGACACTTTGAGATCGATTAATTTCTCAGAGTACTAGTTCCTATCCCTATCGCTGCATTTTTGATTGCCTTACCAATTATAGTAAAGATGCGCTTGAAACGCTTTTCTCAGCAGGGCTCTTCTATAAAGACACGGCTTCAAGAATGGACGAGGCCGACCCAAGTGGAGGAAATCGTGGTCTGACGAAGAGAGCGGCATTCACCAATGCTAGTAATGTGGTTGAGCTACTAGCACCTGTTCACAGTGACATCTTCTTTCAAGGGAAGCTTTTGCTTAACGGATTGGACATTAGAATTCGCATGACAAGGGGTAAAGACGAATTCTGTCTGATGAGGAGTAATGCTATAGCTTATAAAGTGAACATTGTATCGGCATCGTTATTTGTGAAAAAAGTGTCTGTGTCTCCAGCTGTGAGACTGGCTCATGCACAAGCTCTACTCACAACCACTGCCAAGTACCCCATTGACAGAGTGTGTCTGAAAAACTTCTCAATACCTGCTGGTACACGTGTCTGCAATCAAGAAAACTTATTTTTAGGGACTCTACCAAAATCGATGATTATAGGGATGGTTGATAATGACGCATTTGTTGGGGCATATGATAAAAACCCATTTGCCTTCAAGAATTTTAATTTAGAGTTTATTTCTATTTATGCAGACGGAGTCCAATATCCAGCAACTCCGTTGCAACCACAATATGAAAATGGTTCTGCAGTGCGGGAGTTTTACCAGTTAGTATTGGCATCTGGAAGACATCTTAAAAACCATGCTCTATGTATTGATAGGGAAGATTTTCTGCACGGCTATACACTTTACGCATTCAATTTCACACCAGATGAGGAGTGTGGTCAGCATGTATCACTTATCAAAAGTGGAAATATTAGACTAGAAGCCCGTTTTAGACAGCCACTACCTCGGACGATAAACTTAATTGTTTACTCGTTATTTGACAGCATGATTGAAGTGTCAAACCGTCGACAGGTCCTTATTGATTACTATTGATACGATTTAAAAAATGAACACTGTACAGCTTACGGCCGTCATGGATAAGGTCTCATGCAATACATATTTTCTTGGAGTGCTACCGTGTGACCATCTACCTAAAACCGCTTTAACAAAACTACCAACAATGGTTATAATCAACACACATCCTTCAGGACTCCGGGGGAACACTGGTTGGCTATCTACATAAACGAGGATCGTGTAGGTTGTTTTTTTGACAGCTTTGGTAATAAACCAGATTACCCGAGTTTTCCACCCATTATCAAGACTTTTTTAAATGTAAATTCTAGCGAAGTACAACATTCAACAGTGCAAGTCCAAGATTTCTCATCAGACACATGTGGCCAACATTGTGTGTTCTTTCTCTATCACATGGCAAAGGGGTTTGATTATGAATATGTGATGAAATTGTATACCAACAATCTTGTTAAAAATGACAAAAAGGTGTCAGTATTTGTGAAAAAACTGAAACGAGTTCAATGTAATGACAATGTTTTCAAATGTATACAGTGTGTGCAAACTGGTGAAATGTTCTTGTCTCTATGCTTAAAGGTGCATTGCGCAACATTTTATGTTAAAATTAGCCGTTTTCTAACCCATACATGCTGAAACAATCGCCTGATGGGCTGAATGAGCCCTTCTCTGATCACTGCGATCGCCTCTATAATCCTGTACAGTGAAATAAATAAGAGGGATTCGGGCTCGAATCTGAGGCTGGGCGTGAACGTCATGCGCGTTCACGTCTCGCCTGGCTATGTGCCTGCAAGATAGTGTATTCGCCGCCGTTCTCCGTATCAGAGAAAACAACTCGAGCGACGCAACTTTAGGCAACTTTCCCAAAAGTAGAAGATGGATTCAAAGGGGCTGTTTAGTCTACATCTGGTCACTTCATGCGTTTTCTGTGATCGGATAACTTTATTTGATCGTGAAAAGACCAGGTTGAATCCAGACGGATTTGAATCCGACAGCTTAAACCATTGAGGACGTGGTCTGGGCTGTATTCCAGACGAAACTGGACAAGTGTAAATGCATCTGGTTGTTGAAAACAGGCTATGTCATGTTGTTTTAGTCATATATGACGACATGATCTAGATAGACATAGATCTGAGCAAACGCATTGTGGCCAGGTGTAAAAACAGCCCCAGAGACCGGCTTGTAGTTCATTCCAAGTCCCAACGCAAACTCCACGTAAGACAAAGAAAATACAACTTCTGTTCTGTCCAGTGCCAGGCGTCGGAATAAGACTAGAGTCAACATCGGGACGGGAAGGCTTTCAACAAACGGAGAGATCTCGGGCGGTCTGCTGTAGGGCTCAAACGTGTTCATGAACAGTTGTTTCCATAATAATACAATCATAAGTGGATACAGTAAGCACAGGCCCGGATTAGAGGACTTTGGGCCCTGGGGCTATAGCAACACCAAGGGCCCCCTTTCATCTGATTGCCACTCCACAGTCTTTTACCACAATAAATATATATTTTTATTTTTTTATTGTTATTTCTTCTGCTGAACACAAAAGAAGATATTTTAAAGAATGTTGGTAACCAGACAGTTGATGTCACCCATTGACTTACATAAGAAAAAAATATTTTAAGTCAATGACTACCATAAACTGTCTGGTTACTAACACTATATAAAATATCTACTTTTCTGTTCAGCATAAGAAAGAAATTCTTTTAGTTTGAACAACATTGGGGTGACAGAATTTTTATTTTTTGGATGAACTTTCCTTTTACATTTCCTTTTCTGTCTTACAGTAAATAGTCCTTTTTTCTAGCTTTAGCAGAGTTGCATTCCAGGGACATCCGTGTTAGATGGTTCAGTCTTTCTTGTACCATTATTGACCGCAATTGAGATTTAATGAAAGATAATTTTGAATCTGTAAAAAAAAAAACATTTACACTGCATTTACAATTACATAAATTATATGATTGTTATTTTATTTAATAATTAAATATAAAATGATATCTACTTTTTCATTGAAGGGTAGGCTACTTTATGAAACCAAAACTAACAGTAGGTGGCGGCAATTCTGTCTTAATAAGCGAGTCATTCATTCAACCGATTTGTTCAAACAGCTGTTTGATTCATCGACGAAGCAAACGAGGAGTCATTTAAAAGGAAACCATTCGTTCAAAACGCGGATTCAGTAACGAATCTCCACTATCAGTTTCAGAGATTATTTCTGCTGTGGTTTCATTTTGGGATTTTCATCGGCAAAGTGACGATAAACTAAAACGTAACTCTAAATGTTAACTTAATGGCCTTGGATATTAGACCTTGATGTTCGTCAAAAAAACAAACAAAAAAAAAAAAACAGTAATTCTGCCGGTGTTTTTCACCACGAGTGAGTGGTGGGAGAAAAAACACTGACATTCTGGATTCAGGCTGCAATAAATCATCGACGACTAGCCCCTATAAACATTTAAAAACGACTCCACGAGAAACAATTACCATCCAAATAGTGCTTAACTCATTAACTTCTGCTGCTTCTCTTGCTTACCTCGACGTGCACGCGATCGGTGACACACGCAGGAGCGTGAAGATAACGGGCTGCTGCCGCTGCACTCTTCCACGGACACGGATGAAAGTGAACCAAAGTATTTCGTTAGTTTAGGAATTTTTGTACTCCCTTTTCTGGCGCAAATTGTAGAGTTATTTTGATTCAGCGGTGAATTATGACAGTCAGGCACATTTTCCAATAACTTCTTGTTGTTTTATTATACACAAATCAACCACCTATGATTTGACAATCTCATTTTCTCCAGCCAATCGACGGGCCCCCCAATCCCGCTGGCCCTGGGGCTTCAGCCCCGCCTAGCCCTTATGTTAATCCGGCCCTGAGTAAGCACATAAAACAGTTCAACATGGAGATCAATGGAAACAAAAGCCGAAGTTTTCTACCCCTGTTTTCCCCTCACGCACACACATAGGCCTACATAAGTGTGTAATTTACTCAAATGCCTTTCCTTTCATATATTTTAAATGACTTGCAGATTTATAACTGTATTACCTCATTATGACTGTAACAAAAGATGTGTGCCTGATGCTCCTTTGGTTATGAACAGCTCGTGCAAACGTGCGTGTATTCCGTGTATATGTCTAGTCTATAAAGTCTATGGTATTCCATGAGCGCGCACGCAGTTTCATTTGTCACCAGAGGGGGCGTAGTTCTGCAAAAACTCAGAGACTTGCGTTATGCTCCTTTAATATTTTTACAATAAAAAAAAACTACAGAGTAGAAATGTGTCTTCTTTAAAAACATATTTTTATTACATATACATAACATATTCAACATTACACATCATAAGTTCTCAAAAAAATAAAAAAATAAATAAAATAAATAAAAATAAAAAATACAAATAAAAAATAATAAAAATGATAATAAAAATGCATACAGTCAGTTCAACTAAAAATCTAACCACTGACTCTTGTCAAGAGTGAGTGATTTGAATGCGATGTTTTCTGCATATTTTGATTGTGTCGGGGTGTTCGGATACACTTTCTGTTTTTTACTCTTCTTAGATGAATCGTTTATAGTCGGAGATGATTTGGATTTGAAAGAATTAACAGCATTTCTGACACGGTGATTTGGTACCATAGAGTAAGGCATGTTTAAACTAGCAAAAGCCTCCAAAAACTCGCACCATCCACCGGGTCTCCGTTCGTCAGCAATGTTTTGTGGAGCAGTAATGCTTTTAACTAGATCAAGCATGTGTGAACCAGGGATTATCCTTCCTTTAAATACAAACTCACCCGACTCGGTCCATGATGTGATATCTTTAGTTTTAGACATTTTATCTAAAATGTATCGAACATTTTTCACACTCCTCTGTGGTATATTCTTTAAAATCTCATCTTTAACATCAGTTAAATCGCTACGTTCACTCACATGTCGTCTAGATGCAGTGTCTTCTTCTTTTTCAAAATTGCCATGCTGTGGTAGACTTAATGTTATTGTGGCAGATTCTTTATCCCCATGTCTAGATAGTGTTAAAAACCTCTGTAAAACAGCAGTGTACATCTTAGCTTTTTCATGGTGATCCAGGTCACCCCTTTGCAGAATATTTCTTCTTATTTCTTATGTTGTGGGACTAAAAACATCTTTTCAGCATACTCCATTTACCAAACTTATTTAGACGTAATCAAACTTGATATAAAAGGTATGGCTACCGATAATAATGGTAATAAAAATCCACCTTGCTGGTTGATCAACCGTCTTTTACGTCTAACACCAATCTTTTTATCTGCAACAATTTTGATCTCGCTTCTTTTCCTCTTCAGTTTCTGATATTGTTGCGGTGTTAGTGGAATATTACCATGGACTACATTGAGTGCTACTTCACACAATGCCACAATGAGCTCATCTGTGGCTGTTTCTAAAATAACACGTCTTTGTTTAGGTGTGGCTTTTAATAATAATTTTAAAAGAGGTAGGTTTCTTAAAAGTTTTGCAGACATTTTTTATCCAATCTCTCTCTCTCTCTCTCTCTCTCTCTCTCTCTATGTCAATGTTTTCTTTTCTGAATGTACACAACTGGATATTGTGAGAGTATATCTGTTCTGAGACGGTACTGCTCTGGTGTTTTTGCTTTAAAGTCCATCAATAGATAGCCGAAAGGAATGCTGGTCGCATTTTCATAACACTCCATAAAGTATTTTGTGTTTCTGGGGTACATCTGAGGCACTAACACATTAATTTGGGTATTATCTCTTGGGTTTTTAAACAAAACCATATAATTAGTGTTCAAACTAATGGTCCTGCTGGATTTACCTTGAAAAAACAAGTTTTGAACAATATATACAGCACTCAAGTTTCTATGATGAACATAATTGGTAAACAAACGTTCAACTTCTGAATTGCTACTAGCATCTTTCATAACATCATCCAATATCACAAAATTTGTCTTGTTGGTGGGGAACAAATGATCATCATTCAGAGTCGGGGTATACCCTCAATAAATTTAATATCATACAGCTTCAACAAATCGTCATATAAAGGTTGCCAA
>JAQIUQ010002523.1:0-138222 GCA_030378365.1 Hybognathus amarus | reverse complement strand
GTTATGTATTGCTGTCATGACGTCTTTAACAAAAGGAACATATTTACTAAGCAAGCATATTTGATGCTGTTTCTTCCATGAAAGATTCTGACGTTCGGGGTCAGACACTCAGATGTTCATCAAGACTAAATCCCACAATCCTTCTCAAGAAAACCAGTGGATATTCTGTGAGTGTTTGTATGATCATCTCTCCTAGGAGAACCTGAAAACTAAACAAGCCTTCTTGAATCTCAAAGCAAAGCTTCAGTTGAAAAGCAGCACTTGTCCTCGATCTCTGACTCCGCCTCGCTCCTGAAGTGGATGATGGGGATAATGACACAGTCCATCAGAGAGTTTTTCCTCATGACAGTCCTTCAGTGTTACAGCTAATACTCGTCTGGGAGTCCCACCTACGCTGATCAGTCAGTTAGTTAAGTCAGTCAGTTAGTCAGTCAGTTAGTCAGTCAGTCAGTCAGTTAGTTAGTCAGTCAGTACAGTTAGTTAGTCTAGTCAGTCAGTCAGTCAGTCAGTCAGTCAGTCAGTCAGTCAGTTAGTCAGTCAGTTAGTCAAGTCAGTCAGTCAGTCAGTCAGTCAGTTAGTTAGCTAGTCAGTTAGTTAGTCAGTCAGTCAGTCAGTTAGTTAGTTAGTTAGTTAGTTAAGTTAGTTAGTCAGTTAGTCAGTCAAGTCAGTTAGTCAGTCAGTCAGTCAGTCAGTCAGTCAGTCAGTCATGATGGATCCATGTTCTCATTCTGTTTACGCTAAATTCTGACCCTACAGGCCTGTTCACACTAAGCACGATAACTATATATGCGTCCACACCAACGACCGCATGCACGTCTTTTTATTCTAAGCGCGTGCTGCAGTTTCAGAGTAGCGCGCATGCGCACGCAAATGACCTGCTGTTGCTGCTTTACGTTACAAACAAATATCAAAAGAAAAAAACTATTCTATCAGCTTGAATCAGTTGGCCCATTCACCTCTGACCTCCAGCATCAACAAGGCATTTTCGCCACAGGACTGCCGCATACTGGATGTTTCTCCTTTTCACACCATTCTTTGTAAACCCTAGAAATGGTTGTGTGGGAAAATCCCAGTAACTGAGCAGATTGTCAAATACTCAGATGGGCCCATCTAGTACCAACAACCATGCCACGCTCAAATTTGCTTAATCACCTTTCTTCCCATTCTTGACATTCAGTCTGCCATGTGATTGGTTGATTAGATAATTGCATTAATGAGAAATTGAAGAGGTGTCCCTCATAATCCTTAGGAGAGTGTATGTATACAGTGATAGGAGTCCGTATTCCTGTAGATAGACATGTATCAGCTGAGAGTCACTGATGAGGCTTGACTAACATGACCCGCAGAACTGATGGTACGCTTGCAATGTTTACCCATCATCATCATCTGCACACACAGATCAGCCCGAGTCTCTGTCTGCTCCAGCTGGCCGTTTGGAAGCTCGAGGACACACATGCTGATTTACTGAAATATTGCCAGTAATTATAGTTAATCTGATGGTCATGATTTTTCTGTAACAAACATTGCCTGTAAATAATCTCTTCTGATTTGATTCGATATCTGAATTGATTTGTCCAATGTATATGAACTGACAATATATATATATATACATTTGGGAGTAAGTAAATCAAAGAAATACAAAAAAACACCTACAAAAATTTTCAATAACATTTTTTTTTAAATTAAGTAAACATTTTTTACAGTCTAATACTGGTTTACTAGCACATGGAATCAGAGCAATTTGTTGAAGTATAGATAATACTCAAATAATATGTTCTTGTTAAAGTGTAATCTATTTATTTGGCTTTATTTTTAACTCTTAAAATTATTTTAAACAGAATGAACTTTGGCAGCAGGATGAAGACTGTGTGAAGCTTTCTGCCACTCTTCTCGACTAAAAAGCTCCCAATTCACTTGCTCCTGAGTCTGTATTTAATATGCAAATAAGGATTTTTTTTTGCATCTTTGTAAAGTTTTCTCCTATCCAAGTGGCCTAAATGAAAAACCAAACAAGCAAAGCCTGTGTGTTGCATGTTTTATGTGTCGGCTGGTTTTCCTGTGATGGTTTGAGATGACAGAACTGATGCGGATCGATTCTCTCTGCGATCAAAGCCTCATTTGTCTGTTTTTTCATTGATTGCGGGGTCACGTCTTGTCCCGACTTCGACACGAGAGGACAGAGGCGCCGCTCAGGCTCTGAGACTCTTTTCTTTGGTGTCGAAGCCCTTCATCGAAATTCCCCTCACAGAGAAGCGCTTTGGAGCCAATGCTCTGACGGAGGAATCAAACAAGAGCCATTCATGAGCCTCACGTTCTCACACACACCGGGAACATCCCAGTCATCCTCATATCCCCATCCCAGTCATCCTCATATCCCCATCCCAGTCATCCTCCCATCCCAATCCCAGTCATCCTCATATCCCCATCCCAGTCATCCTCATATCCCCATCCCAGTCATCCTCATATCCCCATCCCTGTCATCCTCCCATCCCATCCCAATCCCAGTCATCCTCATATCCCCATCCCAGTCATCCTCCAATCCCAATCCCAGTCATCCTCCCATCCCATCCCAATCCCAGTCATCCTCATATCCCCATCCCAGTCATCCTCCCATCCCATCCCAATCCCAGTCATCCTCATATCCCCATCCCAGTCATCCTCCCATCCCATCCCAATCCCAGTCATCCTCATATCCCCATCCCAGTCATCCTCCCATCCCAATCCCAGTCATCCTCTCATATCCCCATCCCAGTCATCCTCCCATCCCAATCCCAGTCATCCTCATATCCCATCCAGCATCCTCCTCCCAATCAGTCATCCTCATATCCCCATCCCAGTCATCCTCATATCCCCATCCCAGGCATCCTCATCTCCCAATCCCAGTCATCCTCATATCCCCATCCCAGTCATCCTCCCATCCCAATCCCAGTCATCCTCATATCCCCATCCCAGTCATCCTCCATCTCCCAATCCCAGTCATCCTCATATCCCCATCCCAGTCATCCTCATCCCATCCATCATCCCATCCCCATCCCCATCCCATATCCCCATCCAGTCATCCTCCATCCCAATCCCATCGTCCTCATCCCCATCCCAGTCATCCTCCATTCATCCCAGTCATCAGCAGAGAACCTCACGACTTGTGTAAACTCTCTCCTGAATAGGATGATGGCAGTGTGGCGGATTGTTATGGATTGGTTTACTGGTTGAATGTATGGTTTAATGATAAACACACTGGTTTATAAACACTGGTAGAAACATATATAACTGGTTTAGATGCATCGGTGTCCTCAAGTGTATATTGGTTTCTTCAATCAAACATTGGTTTGTATATATGATTGTTTTCTTCAACTATGGTTTATGGACATACTTTTGTTTATTTTGTTTGTCTATCTTTTACATTTTACTTTTCTCTGCCATTGACAAGCTTTTCCAACATTTATAACACAATGCTTCCTCATATTGTGTGTTCAGATCCTCATCCAACAGGATAGTCTGGGTGGCCTGAGAGTTTTGTGGAAACGCTGGTGCCGGCCCTTGTGTTTCCCTTGTTACTGGTCAGTTGGCGAAGGTTTCGGAAGGACTACAAAACTCAGCACAAGACTGGAAATGATGAAAGTAAACTCAGAGACAAGTGGAGCACTCGAATCCGTGACGTGGCCTGCAGGTCTGGTACGACACACTCTTCTGTAGTTCTCTGTTCTCAGTGTACACTGATCATCTGATTTGCTTGTATTTGCTTAAAAAGTATTATTTATCATAATTTCCTCAATTGCTTAAAATATTTTTTCCCCTCAATTGTCTATTTTATTACGTATATTTTGGATAGACAGTATTTTAAGACTACCCCTCCATAACTGTTTGCTCAAACGAATCCCCGTATCCAGTTGTGCAATCGTCCTGATATGAAGAAACATCAGAAAAGATCCTCCAGATAAATGTTTAAAAGATATAAATTGATTATATATATTTTTGTCATGAATAAACCTGCACACGATGTGCATATATTCACAAAGAAACTGTTACAATATGCAGATGCTTTATTTCTAATCAAAATCAACATGCTTGATCAAAGTTGTTTTACTCCTATGGGTGTGTGTGTGTGTGTGTGTGTGTGTGTGTGTGTGTGTGTGTGTGTGTGTGTGTAGAGTTATTACTGAGTACGAATAACTCAGTTTAGGAAACACCCACACTTTCACATGAGTAACAAACAAATCACTTTAGGAGATTCTAGCTCACTTATTTAACACACCTGATTCAGATCCTCAGCTCGTTAGGACAGACAGAGAGTCTGAATCAGGTGTGTTAAATAAGGGAGACATGCACAACATGCAGAGCAGTGGGTCGAGGATGGAGTTGAGAACCCAGTGTATATTCATTTAATTACTTTAGCTAATTATCTTCACTCTTTATTTTACACAATAAAATTATATTTTGACATGTAGAAAACAATTGTGAAAACCCCATCACTTCACCAGCAAAACCGATGAGTCCTTATATCTGAACCAACATGTGTTTCAACAGACCAGTGTAAATCAACAAACTTGAGGAAACTGATGAATCCAAACGCATTTATAATCGAAGATACCAGTGTGTGTGATAGTGTGGGAGAGAAAGAGAGAGAGAGAGAGTGTGTGTGTGTGTGTGTGTGAGTGTGTGTGTGTGTGTGTGTGTGAGAGAGAGAGAGAGAGAGAGAGAGAGTGTGCTGAAGTGTCTGTAATTGTGTGTGAGTGTGGGAAAAGAGAGAGAGAGTATGTGTGTGAGAAAGAGTAGAAAGTTTTTGATAGAGAGTGAGTGAGAGAAAGAGAGTGTGTGTGTGTGTGTGTGTGTGTGTGTGTGTGTGTGTGTGCCTCTCACCTGCATTATGGCTGCTAGAATCAGAAGATCTTCTCCATTGGGCGGCAGTGCGCGTCTGCAGTGACTCTCTCTCTCTCTCTCTCTCTCTCTCTCTCTCTCTCTCTCTCTCTCTCTCTCTCTCTCACTACTACACACACACACACACACACACACACACACACACACACACACACACACTCAGGCTGGTCGCTGGTGTTTGAGCGGGTCGCTCGCCGATCTGCAGCCGCTGATGAGACTCGCACTGCGGGCTGTAGGTTCGGGAGATCCGCGAGGATGATGGAGAAATTGGACCTGCTCCATAACACACACCCGATGACGAGAACACACACACCTAACTGAGGCTTCATCTTCATCATCACCGATCTCTCCTCCTCTTCCTCGTGAGTCTGGTGTGTTCTCCTGCGCGCTATGAACGGGATTTATCTCATGACAAACACAGATGGGGATTTTCTTCCAGATTTCTCCAGATTCCCTTCATCTGTCGGCCGAGCACTGGTTCCGGGAGAGCACAGCACTGGTCAGACTGGTCTCCTCGGCTCTGATGGATTCTGTTTGCTGATATCTGTATCCATCACTCCGGGTGAGATGATCATATGTTTGCCACATTTATTCTCGCTCATTATCTGTGAAAGTTTGATTCATTTGAAACCAGCATTTAAATGTTCCGTTGTTCACATGCGCTAAATTTAATCCCAATTATTTTTTCTTCAATTAAAATAGGAGAATAAACTTTAACGTAAAGAGACATGTAAAGGGACAAATATAACACGACTGAATTAATTGACTGATTGTCTTGATTCGTTATAACCCGCTGCTTTAAAGGGAAACATTTAAATCATGATTGATTTACGGCTTGTGTGTGTGTGTGTGTGAGTGTGTGTGTGTGAGAGAGAGTGTGAGTGACTGATGGGAATAATATGAAGGTTATTTCTCTCCTGTAATGCGCTTTACACTGCAGACAGTTCGTGTAGAAATTAAAATGATCGTTAGTCAATTGCAAAATGTGCAACATAAGCCACTGATTGTGTGTGTGTGTGTGTGTGTGTAAGAGAGAGAGAGACAAGAAAGACCAGACTATTGTACTCAATCTTCGCTATTTAGTCAGAATCATTCTTACAGACGCATTTGCAGTATCTCAGAAATGACGCGATAGCAGTGTGTGTGTGTGTGTGTGTGTGTGTGTGAGAGATAAAGAAGTGGAAACTATTCCACAGTTTTAAAAGCGAGTGAATAAGGAGCATGAGTGTGTGTGTCTCAGGCCTGAGTGTAAATATTCTCCATCAGATGAGATACATTGAGTTTAGGGAATATTCAGGCTGGTGTTAGTGTGTGTGTGTTGCACTGGTTAGTGTGTGCGTGTTGCGCTGGTTAGTGTGTGCGTGCTGCGCTGGTTAGTGTGTGCGTGTTGTGCTGGTTAGTGTGTGCGGGTTGCGCTGGTTAGTGTGTGCGGGTTGCGCTGGTTAGTGTGTGCGTGTTGCGCTGGTTAGTGTGTGCGGGTTGCGCTGGTTAGTGAGTGCGGGTTGCGCTGGTTAGTGTGTGCGTGTTGCGCTGGGTTAGTGTGTGCGTGTTGCGCTGGTTAGTGTGTGTCGTGTTGTCGCTGGTTAGTGTGTGCGGGTTGCGCTGGTTAGTGTGTGCGGGTTGCGCTGGTTAGTGTGTGCGTGTTGCGCTGGTTAGTGTGTGCGTGTTGCGCTGGTTAGTGTGTGCGGGTTGCGCTGGTTAGTGTGTGCGGGTTGCGCTGGTTAGTGTGTGCGTGTTGCGCTGGCTAGTGTGTGCGGGTTGCGCTGGTTAGTGTGTGCGTGTTGCGCTGGTTAGTGTGTGCGGGTTGCGCTGGTTAGTGTGTGCGGGTTGCGCTGGTTAGTGAGTGCGGTGTTGCGCTGGTTAGTGTGTGCGTGTTGTGCTGGTTAGTGTGTGCGGGTTGCGCTGGTTAGTGTGTGCGTGTTGTGCTGGTTAGTGTGTGCGGGTTGCGCTGGTTAGTGTGTGCGTGTTGTGCTGGTTAGTGTGTGCGTGTTGTGCTGGTTAGTGTGTGGCGTGTTGCGCTGGTTAGTGTGTGCGTGTTGCGCTGGTTAGTGTGTGCGTGTTGTGCTGGTTAGTGTGTGCGTGTTGTGCTGGTTAGTGTGTGCGTGTTGTGCTGGTTAGTGTGTGCGGGTTGCGCTGGTTAGTGTGTGCGTGTTGCGCTGGTTAGTGTGTGCGTGTCTGTGCTGGTTAGTGTGTGCGTGTTGCGCTGGTTAGTGTGTGCGTGTTGGCGCTGGTTAGTGTGTGCGTGTTGCGCTGGTTAGTGTGTGCTGTGTTGCGCTGGTTAGTGTGTGCGTGTTGCGCTGGTTGAGTGTGTGCGTGTTGCGCTGGTTAGTGTGTGCGGTGTTGCGCTGGCTAGTGTGTGCGTGTTGCGCTGGGTCAGTGTGTGCGGGTTGCGCTGGTTAGTGTGTGCGTGTTGCGCTGGTTAGTGCGTGCGTGTTGCGCTGGTTAGTGTGTGCGTGTTGCGCTGGTTAGTGTGTGCGTGTTGCGCTGGCTAGTGTGTGCGTGTTGCGCTGGTTAGTGTGTGCGTGTTGCGCTGGCTAGTGTGTGCGGGTTGCGCTGGTTAGTGTGTGCGGGTTGCGCTGGTTAGTGTGTGCGTGTTGCGCTGGTTCAGTGTGTGCGTGTTGCGCTGGTTAGTGTGTGCGTGTTGCGCTGGTTAGTGTGTGCGTGTTGCGCTGGCTAGTGTGTGCGGGTTGCGCTGGCTCAGTGTGTGCGTGTTGCGCTGGTTAGTGTGTGCGTGTTGCGCTGGCTAGTGTGTGCGTGTTGCGCTGGTTAGTGTGTGCGTGTTGCGCTGGTTAGTGTGTGCGTGTTGCGCTGGTTAGTGTGTGCGGGTTGCGCTGGTTAGTGTGTGCGGGTTGCGCTGGCTAATGTGTGCGGGGTTGCGCTGGCTAGTGTGTGCGGGTTGCGCTGGTTAGTGTGTGCGGGTTGCGCTGGTTAGTGTGTGCAGGTTGCGCTGGTTAGTGTGTGCGGGTTGCGCCTGGTTAGTGTGTGCGGGTTGCGCTGGTTAGTGTGTGCGGGTTGCGCTGGTTAGTGTGTGCGGGTTGCGCTGGCTAGTGTGTGCGGGTTGCGCTGGCTAGTGTGTGCGTGTTGCGCTGGCTAGTGTGTGCGGGTTGCGCTGGTTAGTGTGTGCGGGTTGCGCTGGCTAGTGTGTGCGGGTTGCGCTGGCTAGTGTGTGCGTGTTGCGCTGGCTAGTGTGTGCGGGTTGCGCTGGCTAGTGTGTGCGTGTTGCGCTGGTTAGTGTGTGCGGGTTGCGCTGGTTAGTGTGTGCAGGTTGCGCTGGTTAGTGTGTGCGGGTTGCGCTGGGTCAGTGTGTGCGGGTTGCGCTGGTTAGTGTGTGCGGGTTGCGCTGGTTAGTGTGTGCGGGTTGCGCTGGCTAGTGTGTGCGGGTTGCGCTGGTCAGTGTGTGCGGGTTGCGCTGGTCAGTGTGTGCGGGTTGCGCTGGTCAGTGTGTGCGGGTTGCGCTGGTCAGTGTGTGTTGTTGTTAGTGTGTGTTGGTTAGTGTGTGTTCCATTGGTCAGTGAGTGTGTGTGGCTCTCGATCTCCATCACGTGTTCACTGCATTACTCCTCGTCATACGCTGAAACTGCTGCGAGATCTCAGATGGATCAGATTATTTAAACATTACAGAAAGGAAATATGTTTTATTGGAGCACAAAAGCACATGCATGATTGGCTAGTTGATCAATAACATGTTGTTGGACTAAAGATGTTCGGTTTCAGGAACTTTAGGAGAAGTGAATGTTTTACACCGTTTCCTTTGAGCTTGAACTGTTTATAAGAACCGTCTCTAGTTAATGTTAGAAGGTTCTGCAAGTGTGACAAATGAAGTATTTTCCATTTTGTCTCTACATAATTATAATAAGAGCTCATAAAAGCTGCATGTATAATAATTCTCAAATAATTGGTTTTAAAACAGTCGCACCGGAGGAGTGTGTGTGTGTGTGTTGAGTTCAGGGTTGGGTTAGTGTGTGCTCGTTCCTCCAGATCTCCTGCATCGACAGCATTATATGAGAACTGAGCTGAGCGATGACATCAGCGGGCTCCCCCAGAGCAGCTGTATATATATATATATATATGAACTATATTAATAACTCTATTACAGCAGAAATGAGGCATCACTGAACTTCCTTCAGCTGGACTGACGCTCTTTCTTCTGGACACACACTCTGCTGCGTTATCCTCCGGTTATCTCTGACACTCATCTCTGTGCCGATGGAAGTGTGTTAGAGGTGGACAGGTTTCATCACTGTATAATTTCACATAATCAATATCTTAAGCATCAAGATTTTAATAGCTTCTCATTGGTCTGCTGGATGTCTTTAGCTCATAAAGTCTCTGTCAGCAACTGCCCCTGACTGAGCTCCAGGTTCTGCTGGTTCTGCTGGTTCTGCAGGTTCTGATGGTTCTGCTGGTTCTGCTGGTTCTGCAGGTTCTGCAGGTTCTGCTGGTTCTGCTGGTTCTGATGGTTCTGATGGTTCTGCTGGTTCTGATGGTTCTGATGGTTCTGCTGGTTTTGCTGGTTCTGCAGACGTTCTGCAGGTTCTGCTGGTTCTGCTGGTTCTGCTGGTTCTGCCGGTTCTGCAGGTTCTGCTGGTTCTGCTGGTTCTGCTGGTTCTGCCGGTTCTGCAGGTTCTGCAGGTTCTGCCGAGTCTGCCACATCTGACCCGGGGCCCGGTTAACACGTTTGTGTTTCTGCTTCATGCCTAAATGTGAAGCTCGTCGGTGAATCTCCGGCTCTGGGAAAAGTCCGGCATGTCCTCTTGACTGAGCCGCTGGTCTGCATGAGCTTGATCCTAGCGTTTCTGTGTGTGTGTGTGTGTGTGTGTGAGAAGCTTCGGGAACAGAGGCTCCTCCGGCAGAGGAGCGGGGAAAAGCAAAGCTAAGCCAACGGCCTGCACCGTGTATCGTGGATCTGACATTTTCATCTGGACGGGAAGGTGGCAGTAATCTCTACCCTGAAGCTGCGCGCGCGTGCGTACGTGTGTGTGTGTGTGTGTGTGTGCGTGTGTGCGTGTGTAGGTTATTTTTAGACGTTGTGCTCATGTTCAGGTACTAACAGTAAATGTTCCTTCATGATGGAGACCTGAGAGATGAGTTTCCCAGGTGTGTGTTTAGAGAAGAGAAAACACACACTCGCTCGACCGCCTCACAGAAATGATCCTGATTGTAACGGTAAAAGACTACGGTGAGAAACTGTTAATTGGTTAACAGAAAGTTTCCGCACTATATACAGTGAATAACTGAGATCGGATCTAACCATACATTTACAGTAAAATACCGTTAAACTGACAAACATAGGGTTTAAAGTTTCAGTTAATGTTGTTAAATGAATGTTTATTTTTATTGTTAGTAATTTCATGTGTGTCACTATGATGGCGTTCACTGTGTTTGTGTGAATGAACTTTCTTGAGGAAAAGCTGCTTGCGACGAGCTTTGATTCACCATGTGACTCTCATCTCCGCTGTGATTGGTGGTTGTCAGTGTCTCAGGCACAGATGTTAGTGCTTCGATAGATTGGTAGATTATATCCGATAATGAATTACGATATTTTGCTGTAAATGTAACGTTCAGTCTGTAAAACCTAAATGTGTCTAGGGTATTAGTTCCGAGTGAGAGTTCTGGCATCTGGTCAGGGAGACGTTCCGATCTCTCTCGCCGTTCTGTTGTTTGTCCTCTCACACACGCTGGACGGATCTGACCCGGCTCTGCTTCTGAGCCCACGATCTCCCCTGATCCGAGGCTCTGTCACGCCTCGGCCAAGCCGGTGTCGGGCTCCAGCGGCACGAGTGACTCTCCTCCGTCAGCTCTGTGAGTCATCCAGCGCTATCTGTTCCTCCACGTGTGTGTTCATGAGGTCTGCTTTCTCTCGCTGATCGTGGGAGATCAGCGTACTCGATCGTCAGTCGGGTCTCGGCTCCGTTTCTCATCCCACATGCAGTTCTTTCCACCGACGCTATTCTGATTTTCACGTGACCTTGTTATCGGTTTCTGGGGTACGGCGAGTGTTCAGTGTCCTAGAGCTGTTGAGTCCTTTTGTCTGTAAGTTCAACACAGGACTCTTTTAGACTCTTTTAAAACAGCTGGTCATTCCCTCAGAGGAACATATGTGGACCTCATTTCATCCCTAAGGGCTACATAGTAGTACTTTAAGAGTAAATTTACTACACTAAGGTAGTAGTGCACAAGCTTCAGGGGTTTCACAGAAAAAAAATTGAATTTCGATTATAATCACAATTTTCTGAACTCTTTTTGTATGTTGTGCAGTTTGCAAATGACTATTATTGATTGTTGTTTGCCTGGTTCAGGGATTTTGCTTAAGTTTTTCTGTGTAAATGCCAGACGGATGTCTTTAACCGCTGACAGCCTCGCGTACTTTTAGCATCGTGACATGGCGCTCTAAGCGCGCCCCCTCTGAACCAAGCTCCTCTGTGAACTCCTGCATCCAAAATATTCCCAACCCACAAGACATCCCTGCCCCTGGATGACCCTTACCGGTTTCTGTGCTTTCTTTCACAACTGGATTTCCTTTCAATTGCAATGTGAACTTTACACAGTGACTGAAATGAGCTCTGAGACAACACTGAACTGACTTCAGCTGAACAATTACACCATCGTCTCTTTTAGAGCTGCTTTACAACATAATTGAACTCCGTTTGCATCATTAAATCATTATTCTCATGTTTATCACTGTAAAGCTTTTATAAAATGAACTGTACTGTATAAAGTTAAATAGAGGTGATTTGACTAAAGCCATTGAGAATGCACACTGAATGGTAAACTGTAACCGAGACAGTGGTGTGCCAGCAGATGGAGGCGTATAAATTAAGTAATGTGAAGATGAAGTCAACAACAAAGTTCAGAATTTAATCCAATAGAGTGCATATTTACATGGGAAATCCCACAAAACAAACAAAAAAATTAAATTATTAAAAATAAATAGTTCAAAGGTATCTGTTCACAAACTTCTGGCTATGTCAACAAATTTGACCCAAAGTAGAGCAACAAATATCTCCCAACTCACTCCACAAGCTCCTCTTCGACACTGAGACACGCCCTCTTATAAAGGATAAGCCCCTCCCACTTGGACTAAACCATTCAGTAATTAAAGGAAATAAAGAAATTTAAGAAGACAAATATATATATATATATATATATATATATATATATATATATATATATATATATATATATATATATATATATATATATATATATATATATATTTAACAGTAACAAATAGATAAACTCTTAGAATAATTGTCAAAACTATACAAATATTTGAAACAACAAACTCTTAATTATTAAGGTCTAACAATGCTTCAACGTCCAATCCAACTGAAGGCCAATCTCCCCTTAAACATGAGAACTCTCGCTCTGCGTTCTTTTGGCGGGAAACAGACATTTAAAAATAGTGGCAGTTACTGTGACTGGGTTTAATCTGTTTGGTATTGTAAAATGTTCCGGTACGCAAAGTAGGAGAATTTATTTCCTCGAGTGGTCAATTGAAAACAATGCACATTTAACATGGGAGACCGGTCTTGTTGATGTTCTTTATGCAATACTTAAATTAATACAGTAAAATGAATGACCAAATACATGTTAACTAAAGAAAAAGGACATGGTGAGGACAGGAACAGCACTCAAACAATACACAATCATTGACACACATATACCTGTGTGTAAACTGGTGTTAAAGCGCAAAACAAATAATGTGTTATGGTTGTATAAAAATGTATTTATGTATAGCATAGCATGTTCTCAGTCCAATTCACACAAAAAAGAGTCTCTAGTCAAAGTGGTTCACTGTTCACAAATGGTACTTTATCAGTTTAGAAATCATGCACTGCTTACAACGTATTTTATTGCGATTCCGTTAATCCGTGCCGTAATGGGAACCCCTTTATATAGAAGCTTTTCCTTTAAGAGACTCGGCTGTCCCTGTAAGGGTTACCAGCAGCATGCCTAAGGTCATTTGTGTTTTGTGGTGTCAGTGTGAAGGTGTGTGTTGGGTCTTCTGCTGCGGGAGTTCATGACAGACCAGAACACTGTAATGTTTTGAAGGATTTGCATTGGTTAGTGTTAGTAAATTCGCTTCTGAACAGTTTGAACTTTATTTCTGTGCTGGGATCAGCTGTATTTGAAAAACACATCACTGGCTCCAGGATCTCAAACCAGTTTGTCAGATAAAGAGACGGGAGCTGGATTTGAGTTGCGCTGCTCGAGATTTCATTGGAAATACGTTGATATGCTACAGCATGTGATCTACTTCCATGGTTTCAGCACCATTTTGATACCAAACAAAAAGTGCTTGAAGTGTAAAGCTGATTGAGACGTGTTTGATTTTCGCAGTGGCTTCAGACAATCTCTGTCATAGATGGATGTGATTCAGTTGAGCTCCCAGATCCACAGAATGATCAGTGGTTCCAAGCTTTAGCTTTGAGGTCCAGAGTGTTTTACCAGTTGATAATACGATGGAGGATGGAAACATAGAAGTTCAGAGAAATCTGTAAAGGACTACACGTTTTTTATTCTGACATAGGCAGTTACGAAGGTTTTTAGTGTGAGCTTCTACTTTACAGACGTGAGGTAAAGCTCTCGTGTAGCGTTCGGAAAAAGACCTTGAGTTTATGAAGGTGTCAGCTGAGCCACGGAGAGACTGAAGGCATTGTGCGATTATCAGTGTGAATCATCATCTTTTCTTGATTGTGCATTTGCTGCAGCAGCTTTATTTTCTCAGTTAATAATGAAGTTGATTTGATGGAGCCCTTCTCTGTGATTCCGTGTCATCTCCCGCTGAGCTCTCGTTGAGGTGATTTGGTCGGCATCGGAGACGCACATTACTCTGTAGAAACAGTGACGGGGAAGTGAGTTCACGGCCGCTTGACGGATGCGCTTCATCTTCGCTGGGTTCCACCTCCGCGTGATGGATGGAGGAATAACATAATGGTGCGGAGGAACCGGCACCATAAATCATACGCTTGTGGCTCTCGCTGGAGTCCGCTCATTGGGACCCGCGCCGGCACTGATGATCCACGGGCGTTCGGGCGCTGTAACGAAGCAGATGTTTTCAGCAGGACAGGCGCTTTCATGAGGGCATTCAGGGGTGAAGAAGATGAGACCAAATCTTCACTCTCAGACCAGTGGCGTAGGCAGAAATTTAATTTTGGGTGGGCCAGTGAAAATGTGAGTGGGCCTGTAGTTTTTCATAGAAAAAAAATGACTTCAATAATAATTAACCTTAGAAAGTAGAAAAATTAATAGACAAACTGCAAAACCAGTATATTTGTATTCGGCAAATCATAATGTTTAACCAACAGAGCTCTATAAAGGCTGGATAAACCAGTAGACAATAACCTGTCTATTTTATTCAGGCTAATCAGCAGTGTAAAGACAGTTCACCCAAAAGTAAAGTAAGCTAAAATAATACTAATAATATCGCAGTTAGATCGGCGGGTAAAACCGCGTCAGGCTGACCGGGAGAGAGGGAGAGAGAAGCGGCCGTCGCCAGCACCTGACTAACCTTCTTGTGGGTTAATGAGTCTGAAGAACTGGGCTGGTGAACTCGGTAGATGAAGGCAGTGGCGTGTCTTCTTCCTCAACTCTCGCTTTTTACAAATATCACATTAAAGAAAGTTGTTTAGCCATTATTGTGGCGCCGGTGCCAGTGAGCGTTTTCCTGTCGAACCCCCAGCAACCATAGCAACCAATAACGTTCCGGAGGGAGGCTTTCTTCGACAGTTCCATTTTATTTGGGAAACGAATTAAACACACACAGCAGTCAACAATAAATCAGGTATATATTAATATATTTTCTTAAATACATTTGAATAATAAAAATAAGCTAAAAATGTATTTTTTATCAAACTTGCCTGGGCGGGCCAGTGAGTAACGTGGGCGGGCCAGTGCAGTGCCCCCTGGCCCAATACTGGCTACGCCCCTATCTCAAACACTCATGTTAAAGCTTCGGTAAAGAGACGTATTGTGATTTCTTTCATGTTCATCTCTCTTCAGTGAGTGATGTTGCTGTTCGAGACATAAAGAAGCTCCAGGTCTTCTCTACATCAGTGTCAGTGTTCGTTGAAACGCCTCCATTGTAGTCTTGAGACACTCTTCAGAAAAAAAAAGAAACAATTCTTTAAATCTCTTGACAACCTAAAAGATGTAAATTACATTTGAAGGTATTCTAAACAAAAGAGACAGATTGTACTGAATGTCAGCTTGCTTATTTGGCTGAAGATAAGGATTCATTAAGTCCACATGTCATGCAAACGAGAAAATCTTCTTGTAACCACAGGCCAGATATGTCCGTCTCCAAACACAACTTTTGCGATGCTGGAACAATGGTTTCGGGAAACACTGACTTGTTGAAGTATGCTTATGTAACGACGGAACTTGCGACTGTAGTTGGCCAACGATGATTTCGGGAAACCAGAACGTTACTTACAGACTGGGGAGAGAGACCGCAACAATGGAGAATATGAGGAAATAATCAACATTCAAGCAGGAAAAGCTGTTCTCAGTAGAGCCTGAAACACATCAAGACTGTCAAATGGTAGAGAACGTGCTCTATAAACTGCTAGATGGTCTGTAAGTCATCTCTAGATGTGCTGGTGCTTGTAATTAGCCTGGATGCCAGCCTGAACTCCACCCACAACATTTTTGGGACCGAAAGTTCAGTCTGGACTGAATCCATTGAGGAGTAATTATGATCAGGCAAAGAATGTTCGCGGCAATCAAATTGCCAGGGTGGGCTTTATACGATGATGGACAGGTGATCTGCAGGGACGTAATCATCACGTTATCAAAGAGCGCTAACTGTCTTCCCTCAGAGATGACTGCAGCTGGAGAATTGAGATGTACAGATTCCACTGTCGCGTCTGTTTTGAAATAAATCGGACAGCGCATTAATTTTAATAGACAAACAGAAAACTGCAATCAAGGCATTTGTCGATCGGAAAGATATTTTTGCCGTCCTTCCCACATGATTCGGGAGAAGTGTAACTTATCAGCTGGCTCTGAACGGTCGCTAAGAAGATGGGACGTAATGAAAAGCCTGTGGTCGTTGTGGTTTCTCCTTTGGTCGCACTCATGGAGGAGTACAGTACAAGAAGCAACACTCGGTTATTTAACTTCTAAAATAAGTAAAGTTAGGCTACGTTCTGTAGTTGACAACTGTATGCAAAGTAGTTGACTTACTGCATTGCTCTGATTTGTTGTAGGTTTACCGACTACTGAATTGAGTGCAGAGTTTTTTTTTTTTTTTTCCCTGGTTCGGTTAAGACACGCCTCATAATCAAAGCCCTACAGAGCAGTTTCAGACTCACATTCCGACAAGAATATGAGTATCACGAAGTCAGGCTAGCTCGTAATGATTTGATCAAATTCCTGACTACTTATAATAAACTACTTCCATTAAAAGAAGTTGTTTGTCTCCTGTGCTGTAATGATGTTGTATTAACCTCTATCATGTGTTTTTCTCTCTAGACACAGTTTGACATCAGTTTCATTCTGAGCAGGAGTAACAGCAATGCTTTTTTCAGGTCTTTATTTAAACATCTAATCTGTCCAGACCAAAGGAAGTTTTACCTCACAGAATGTAAATGATTCCGACATAATGTGTTCGGTTTACTTGAGAAAAGATGTGGAATACAGAAGTGCTCGCAGAAACTATCAGTCATTCATGCATTGGAGTTTACTCTGGTACAGAAGTGAGAACGCAGGCTTGCAGATAAACAGTCGACGGACATGTCGTTCCGCGCTGTAGCATGCGTGCTAGTCATGCTAAACACAGAGCGTAGTGAGCCATAAAGACTGAATTATTCAGCTATTGGATTTCAATGATGCTGCGTGTTTGGAAAGATTTGGGTTGGACTCTCTTATCTGTCGGGCGTCCTGACAGTAAAGAAGTGTCTCTTCTCTGCGTTTAGGGCATGAGCGTGTCTGATGCACAAATGAAGAATTAGGGATCTTCAATTATCGTCTCTTGAGGAGCTGTCCGAGTGTGGAGACACGTCACAATCACAGCATCTCCTCAGAACCATCATGGGGATGTTTGTCTTCAAGACAGAATATCAGATGAAGGAGACTCTGGTTCACTCACACATTTGACTTGTGTTTGGGCCGTGTGTTATCCTGCGTGATCTGAAAGGGGTTTTGGCAATGGAATATCTTTGAAGTTAGATCACAAAATATCACAGCAAGAGTCCTTTTTCAAACAGTTTGGACATTTCGAAATGAGAAATCTAGTGTTGAACATGAATATTTTCTAAATATTATACTATATTTATTCACTTCACAATGAAAATACATTTTGTTTTGATTAATTTAGTGATCGATAGATGTGAGAATGTTAGAGTGATAGATGGACAGAATTCAGGCTTATATGAATAGTAGTGCATTTAGTTTTACAGGCTTTATCTGTATCATACAGATGTCAGTTGGAGGGATTAATTATGTCAGACCCACATATATAATGTTTATAGAGATTACTGCTCCAGTCCAGATGCTTCCCATATAGCCCAGAACTAATGCCACATCATGCGTGTAGAGAGATGTCATAATTAATAAATATGATTGCATTATATGATAGTAAAAAGGCCACCAGCTGAAGTACATTCATATGATTAGGGTTATTTGAAATGTCATGTTATTCAGTTCTGAAATGTTTGCCAGCGGTTCATTAATGAGCTGCCCAACCATGGTCGCGCTTTGCCGTGTGTCCGTGTGAGCAGTGTGTCCGTGAATCTTCTGGAGTGTGTCCGTGTTCTCCCGGGAGTGTGTCCGTGTTCTTCTGGAGTGTGCCCGTGTTCTTCTGGAGTGTGCCCGTGTTCTTCTGGAGTTTGCCCGTGTTCTTCTGGAGATGTGTCCGTGTTCTTCTGGAGATGTGTCCGTGTTCTTCTGGAGTGTGTCCGTGTTCTTCTGGAGTGTGTCCGTGTTCTTCTGGAGTGTGCCCGTGTTCGAGTGTGCCGTGTTCTTCTGGAGTGTGCCCGTGTTCTTCTGGAGTGTGCCCGTGTTCTTCTGGAGTGTGCCCGTGTTCTTCTGGAGATGTGTCCGTGTTCTTCTGGAGATGTGTCGGTGTTCTTCTGGAGTGTGTCCGTGTTCTTCTGGAGTGTGTCCGTGTTCTTCTGGAGTGTGTCCGTGTTCTTCTGGACTGTGTCCGTGTTCTTCTGGAGATGTGTCCGTGTTCTTCTGGAGATGTGTCCGTGTTCTTCTGGAGATGTGTCCGTGTTCTTCCTGGAGTGTGTCCGTGTTCTTCCTGGAAGTGTGTGTCCGTGTTCTTCTGGAGATGTGTCCGTGTTCTTCTGGAGAAGTGTCCGTGTTCTTCTGGAGATGTGTCCGTGTTCTTCTGGAGATGTGTCCGTGTTCTTCTGGAGATGTGTCCCGTGTTCTTCTGGAGTGTGTCCGTGTTCTTCTGGAGTGTGCCCGTGTTCTTCTGGAGTGTGTCCCGTGTTCTTCTGGAGTGTGCCCGTGCTTCTTCTGGAAGTGTGCCCGTGTTCTCTCTGGGAGTGTGCCCGTGTTCTTCTGGAGTGTGCCCGTGTTCTTCTGGAGATGTGCCCGTGTTCTTCTGGAGATGTGCCCGTGTTCTTCTGGAGATGTGCCCGTGTTCTTCTGGGAGATGTGCCCGTGTTCTTCTGGAGATGTGCCCGGGTTCTTCTGGAGATGTGCCCGTGTTCTTCTGCAGATGTGCCCGTGTTCTTCTGCAGATGTGCCCGTGTTCTTCTGCAGATGTGCCCGTGTTCTTCTGCAGATGTGCCCGTGTTCTTCTGCAGATGTGCCCGTGTTCTTCTGCAGATGTGCCCGTGTTCTTCTGCAGATGTGCCCGTGTTCTTCTGCAGATGTGTCCGTGTTCTTCTGCAGATGTGTCCGTGTTCTTCTGCAGATGTGTCTTCCGTGTTCTTCTGCAGATGTGTCCGTGTTCTTCTGGAGATGTGTCCGTGTTCTTCTGCAGATGTGTCCGTGTTCTTCTCCTGGATATGTGTCCGTGTTCTTCTGCAGATGTGTCCGTGTTCTTCTGCAGATGTGCCCTGTCGTTCTGTTCTGCAGATGTGCCCGGTGTTCTTCTGCAGATGTGCCCGTGTTCTTCTGCAGATGTGCCCGTGTCCTTCTGCAGATGTGCCCGTGTTCTTCTGCAGATGTGTCCGTGTTCTTCTGCAGATGTGTCCGTGTTCTTCTGCAGATGTGTCCGTGTTCTTCTGGCAGATGTGTCCGTGTTCTTCTGCAGATGTGTCCGTGTTCTTCTGAGATGTGTCCGTGTTCTTCTGCAGATGTGTCCGTCTTCTTCTCGAGCGTGTGGTGCTTCTTTTGCAGATGTGTAAATATTCTTCTGCAGATGTGCCCGTGTTCTTCTGCAGAATGTGCCCGTCTTCTTCTGCAGATGTGCCCGTGTTCTTCTGCAGATGTGCCCGTGCTTCTTCTGCAGATGTGCCCGTGTTCTTCTGGAGATGTGCCCGTGTTCTTCTGGAGATGTGCCCAGTGTGCCTCTTTCTGGGATGTGCCGTGTTCTTCTGGAGATGTGCCCAAGCCTGTTCTTCTGGAGATGTGCCCGTGTGTCTTTCTGGAGTGTGCCCGTGTTCTTCTGGAGTGTGCCCGTGTTCTTCTGGAGTGTGCCCGTGTTCTTCTGGAGTGTGCCCGTGTTCTTCTGGAGTGTGCCCGTGTTCTTCTGTGGGCTGCCCGTGTTCTCTGGGAGATGTGCCGTGTCTGGAGGGTGCCGTGTTCTTCTGGAGTGTGCCAATTGTTCTTCTGGAGTGTGCCCTTGTTCTTCTGGAGTGTGCTTGTTCTCTGGAGTGTGCCCGTGTTTTTCACCAACAATTAGGACTTTACCTGCTGCCAGGACAAATAGAAAATCAGCTAATTATTTGATAAAGTCTGTATGGTGCCCTGGTGGCCTGTATACAGTAGCAATCACAAATCTCAAACGGGATTTATTATTTAGCCAGTGTGTCTGCTTCTTGACCTGAGCCCCAGATTGTCATGTTTGAGCTCTATGGACAAATTACTAGAGAGAAGAGCGGCACCATCACAGGAGGGATGAATACCATCTCTTTTCAACAGGTCAGGTCTACCCCAAAAACCTTTTCATTTTCTATGAACCCTATATTGTTCTGCGGACACCACTTAGACAGCCAGCCATTGAGTGAGAACAGTCTACTTAGTATCTCATCAGTCTGGCAAACAGGAAGGGGTCCAGAGCATACAGTGGCTGACATCGTATTTGCAAGTTCACGCACCTCTTTAACATTAATTTTAGTGATCGTCAGAACATCATTAGTGCCGATGTGAATAACAATCTTCTAGAGTTTACGTTTTGTTTTAGCCAGCACTTTTAAATTTGCTTTGATGTCAGGCACTCTGGCTCCCGGGGGAATCTATCTGTAATGGTAAACGGACTGGAAGAGCTGTGTTTTGGCCCGTAACTACAGTGTCTCACGGTCACCCATGTTGCTCTGCTGCACGGGCTCTACAGCCGCTCTACAGACTACATTGCCCCCTTATTTAATGCCATTGCATTCTTACTATCCTTGATTAAAATGTGGATGCGTGTCTCTAGTTCTGAGACTCTCTCTCAGCCTAACACCTGCATTTATCACATGTGAAGCCCTCACCGCTGACAGAGAATGCAATGTCAAGTCACTTTCATTTATATAATGCTTTTGACTATATAGATTGTTTCAAAGCAGCTTTACAGTGATAATACAAGATTACAGTAACAGAGATAGTTTAGGCTTTACAGTAAGATCTAGAATAAAGTTATTGTCCAGCTAAACTTAGTATTGATTGATTCCCTTCCGTTGCAAAGATCATTAGTTAGTTATTATGTCAGTTACAATGTAAGATCAATGTGACGGACAATATTGGAAAATATCAGATAAATTGAGAACGATTCAATTATATTTAGCAACATAAATGACAGGAAAGATTGAAAACAAAGTTATAAGGAGCTACAAATGCAGTTTACTCTGAGAGGAAACCGCTGTGCATCAGTGAAAATGGTCCATCTGGTTTCCTCAAGTGTGTGTGTGTTCTTCTGCTGTGTGTCCGTAATCTCAGGCGCTAGAGCGGCTCTTTTCTTCATCCTCTATAAATGTGTTTTGCTGTTTGATTCTCAGGAGGGCCGAGGGTAACGGAAAGTATCGAGAGGGTTAGTGCACTCCTGCTCATTAGCCCTGGCCACCGGCTCTAAAGCGCAGCAGGAGAATAAACTACAAGTCCCACCGGTTCGCATCGGCTGCAACCTCAATAAAGCCCGTTTCCAGTGGACTCTCAGGACCAGTGTTTGGGGTTTTGTGCAGAGGCAGTGATGTGAATGAGCTTCAGCTGCTATAAAATGCATCTACAGTGGAGTTTCTCAGTGTATTCCTGGAGAAACCTCCACCGGGTCTGACAGTGGGGAGACGCCGTCTATCGACGGTGTGTAATTGATGATTGTGTGTGAGGTAAGAGCACTGATGGATTGTGGAGGCTTATGATTCACATCCACAGTCACAATTCAGAAACCTTCTCTTTTATTTTCACTCTCTTTTCTCAATTCCTGTCAGAGGACAGTGATCGATTATTGCATGAAACATCAGATATATTTAAAGTATGAAATAGTTTTGAAGATTTTTCGATATTATTTGAGTGTTATACAGTGTAAAAGGAAAGCGTCAGTCCGTGGAAAGTGAATGGATCAATCACTACTCTTCCACTGCAGACAGTAATGTTGACTTATTTTACAGCACAAATATCTAAACATTGTTAAATCAAGATGCATTTACTGGAGATGCAAAAGTACAAATAACTGTCAGTGGGGTCAGAAAAATAATCTTGTTTTCCCTTTGAACTAAAGGAATACTTCAGAATTTAGCATTAGTCAAGTCAAGTATATTTGATATAGCGCTTTTCACAATAGGGATTTAATCTGAGCAGCTTCACAGTGTCAATCAAAACATAATAACAGTGTTCGTCTCTTAGGGAAAAACATCCACGTTTGGTAGAGCTGTTCAATGGTTTTAATGATTCTTTAATTCATTTGAATATCCCCAACTGAGCAAGCCAAAGATTGCTAAGCTTTCTATTAGTAGAAAACCTGTAGTATTTGGGAATTACCGTGCTTTCCAGCCTCATATCCCCCTGAGACGAAGTGAGGGATTTGAGTGTTTGTGAGGAGTTTGAGTATTTTGACCTTCAGTCAAACGTTCATCTGACAGCGTGACTGTAACGATCCTTTGATTCATCTGACTAAAACAGAGAATCAGCATCTGCAGAGCAAACGCTCACAGGTCTCCTCTCTCAGCTCTCAGCTCTCTCTCAGCTCTGCAGCGTGGCTGAGATGCGCAAGTGGATAATGCGAAACAGAATAATTCAGGGCGCAGCAGCTGAGGTTTGCGTGGGTGAGCTGAAGGTAGAAATGGAGGCTCTCGCTCAGTTCTCGCTAACGTTTCTCTCAAATAGAAATGTTAATGACTGGCAAAGGCAGCTGGCACATACATTTTTCACCCAGTTCCACAAGCGAGAGAGAGAGAGAAGAGAGAGAGAGAGAGAGAGAGACATGGTGGAACCCTCTAGTACTCTCTCTCTCTTGTTTGGCAGCGTGAGCACAAAAGAATTTGGCTGAATTTAAGGAACTAAAATAATAGAAAGATGGCCGATATGAGGTGGCCGATATCAACAATCAACATATTCTTCTATCTTTCCTGAGCCAGAGAGACAGTGTGTGTGTGTGTGTGTGTGTGTGTGGGTAAGTGAGATGTTTGAGGACGAGATGTTGGTTATTAAGCAGAATCCTGAACGCATTAATCGCGACGCTCACCGTGACGATTACAAGCGCGAGTGGTTTCCCTGGAAACTACAGGCCGATGTTGTGCATATTCAAATGCTGCATGTGTTCAGCTCTCAGATTGTCGTATTGTTGGATTGTGATTTGTGTTCGAGTCTCTAAAGCCTTTAATCCGTGTTAATGTGCTCCGTGTCTCTGATGCATTAGACGGGATCCTCCGATCATCTGGAGTGCACACATAACCATATGAAGTTACAGGATATTATGTTTGGCACACTTTTTACTGTTGCTTTTTTTGTGTCCTGTTGTTTTTATTTTTGCAATTTACCAAAGCAAAAGAGATGAGTTGAACAACACTTACAGTTAATGTTCAGTGCTAGTTGATCAAATGCAGCGTGTGAAGTGTTACTGTCATGAACTTTTTTCTGACCCGCTTCTAGTCATTTAGCAGATTGGCTGATTTACCAACATGGAGCATAACTAGCAAATTTATCATTCAAAATGTATGTGTGTGTGTGTGTGTGACTCAGTGAGAGAGAGAGAAAGAGAGAGAGCAAACGTGTGTGTGTGTGTGTGTGTTGAACACCAATATGTCTTTCTGTCTCTTGTGGAACGGCATCTGTCTCTTCTATCGTAAGTCATCATTAATTAGATGTTTTTTCTTCATGTTGTTTTAATGGACACACTCGTGTCCTGCTGCCGGAGATGTGAAGGCCTTTTCAGGACATGTTTGCAGCATGTGATGGGTTTTTTCCTGCAGATATTGAACAGAGAATCAGATCTGTGGCTTTTCTTTTGGCAGGCGCTGGGTTTCTGTGAGAACTCTTTGGAAAAATGTGCTCTTGAGATTGTGTGTGTGTGTGTGTGTGCGCACTGGACTGGAGAGATCCTGAAGATTGAAGACTCTGCTGTGTACAGAGATTTAAGCCAGTTGAGAGTCTGATGTGATGGAGTGTGTTTGTTTAGACGCTGTTAAAGACAGATGAGTGTGTGACACTCATGTTGTGTGTGTTTGTGTCTCTGCAGGAGATTCAAACAGTGAAACATGAGATCACGGGTTCCTCTGTAGATCCTGCTGTGTGTGACGGTCATCAGAAGCCTGAAAGTGGTGTCCAAACGCGGCTCAGGTAAAGAGCTCAGGCGGCCTGTTGTCATGACGATCGTCTGGTGTGTGTGTGTGCGTGTGTGTGTGTGTGTGTGTCCTGATGGGATCATAGGGCTGGAAGCTGGAGATATCTGTGGATTCTGGAGATAAAATAAATCATCTCTGTTTCTTTGTAGCATTTTAAAACCGTTTCTGGCTGGAGTGGGTTCTTGAGTATCTCTGGATGTTAAAATGTCTTCATCAGTTTCAGGTGTGTATCAGTTGTGCTTGTCATCACTCTGACAGCTGAAGTGTCTTTGTTCAGAATGAGGGTGTCCTGCTGAAGTGTTTTGTGTGTGTGTGTGTGTGTGTGTAGAGATGTCTGGCTCACGCTGTGGTCCAGATGGCTGCTCTGGTGTGTGTACGGCTCGTCTCCTCTGCCATTATCAGGACTAATCTGGATCAGTGGGGTGTGTGTGTGTGACGGCGGCGGCAGCCGCTCTGAGACGTCACATTGAACATATTGAAGCTGTCGCCTCAAGGGAAATGATGAATACGATCCCTGAGGAACAAACACGGCCTGACGGGGATCTGTCTGATCTCCACACACACACACACACACACACACACACACACACACACACACACACACACACACACACACACACACACACACACACACACACACACACACACACACACACACACACACAAACACACGCACACGCATATATCAGGTCACATGACTTTATACTCAGAGTGAACGGCTGCTGGAGCTTGAAACTAAGCGCATGAGATGCTTTAATGTGGCGTCGTCCTGCTCGGGTCAGGATGTGACCTTTAGTGGCATTTACTTCCTCTGATCTGTAGAGCAAAAGGTTAGGATAGAATCGACCCATCCATCCCGCTCTGTGTTTATCTGTGTGTGTGGATGGAGAGGGTCGGTGTGTGTGGATGGAGAGGGTCGGTGTGTGTGGACGGAGAGGGTCGGTGTGTGTGGACGGAGAGGGGTCGGTGTGTGTGGACGGAGAGGGTCGGTGTGTGTGGACGGAGAGGGTCGGTGTGTGTGGACGGAGAGGGTCGGTGCGTGTGGACGAGAGGTCGGTGCGTGTGACGAGGGTCGGTGTGCGGTGTGTGTGGACGGAGAGGGTCGGTGCGTGTGGACGGAGAGGGTCGGTGCGTGTGGACGGAGAGGGTCGGTGCGTGTGGACGGAGAGGGTCGGTGCGTGTGGACGGAGAGGGTCGGTGCGTGTGGATGGAGAGGTCGGTGCGTGTGCGTGTGGACGGAGAGGGTCGGTGCGTGTGGACGGAGAGGGTCGGTGCGTGTGGACGGAGAGGGTCGGTGCGTGTGGACGGAGAGGGTCGGTGCGTGTGGACGGAGAGGGTCGGTGCGTGTGGACGAGAGAGGGTTCGGTGCGTGTGGGACGGAGAGGGTCGGTGCGTGTGTGTGGACGGAGAGGGTCGGTGCGTGTGGGACGGAGAGGGTCGGTGCGTGTGGACGGAGAGGGTCGGTGCGTGTGGGACGGAGAGGTCGGTGCGTGTGGACGGAGAGGGTCGGTGCGTGTGGACAGAGAGGTCGGTGTGCGTGTGGGACGGAGAGGGTCGGTGCGTGTGGACGGAGAGGGTCGGTGCGGTGTGTGTGTGGACGGAGAGAGAGTCGGTGCGTGTGGACGGAGAGGGTCGGTGCGTGTGGACGGAGAGGGTCGGTGCGTGTGGACGGAGAGGGTCGGTGCGTGTGGACGGAGAGGGTCGGTGCGTGTGGACGGAGAGGGGTCGGTGCGTGTGGACGGAGAGGGTCGGTGCGTGTGGACGGAGAGGGTCGGTGCGTGTGGACGGAGAGGGTCGGTGCGTGTGGACGGAGAGGGTCGGTGCGTGTGGACGCAGAGGTCGGTGCGTGTGGACGGAGAGGGTCGGTGCGTGTGGACGGAGAGGGTCGGTGCGTGTGGACGGAGAGGGTCGGTGCGTGTGGGACGGAGAGGGTCGGTGCGTGTGGACGGAGAGGGTCGGTGCGTGTGGACGGAGAGGGTCGGTGCGTGTGGACGGAGAGGGTCGGTGCGTGTGGACGGAGAGGGTCGGTGCGTGTGGACGGAGAGGGTCGGTGCGTGTGGGACGGAGAGGGTCGGTGCGTGTGGACGGAGAGGGTCGGTGCGTGTGGACGGAGAGGGTCGGTGCGTGTGGACGGAGAGGGTCGGTGCGTGTGGACGGAGAGGGTCGGTGCGTGTGGACGGAGAGGGTTCGGTGCGTGTGGGACGGAGAGGGTCGGTGCGTGTGGACGGAGAGGGTCGGTGCGTGTGGACGGAGAGGTCGGTGCGTGTGGACGGAGAGGGTCGGTGCGTGTGGACGGAGAGGGTCGGTGCGTGTGGACGGAGAGGGTCGGTGCGTGTGGACGGAGAGGGTCGGTGCGTGTGGGACGGAGAGGGTCGGTGCGTGTGGACGGAGAGGGTCGGTGCGTGTGGACGGAGAGGGTCGGTGCGTGTGGACGGAGAGGGTCGGTGCGTGTGGGACGGAGAGGGTCGGTGCGTGTGGACGGAGAGGGTCGGTGCGTGTGGACGGAGAGGGTTCGGTGCGTGTGGACGGAGAGGGTCGGTGCGTGTGGACGGAGAGGGTCGGTGCGTGTGGACCGAGAGGGTCGGTGCGGCTGTTGGACGGAGAGGTCGGTGCGTGTGGACGGAGAGGGTCGGTGCGTGTGGACGGAGAGGGTCGGTGCGTGTGGACGGAGAGGGTCGGGTGCGTGTGGACGGAGAGGGTCGGTGCGTGTGGACGGAGAGGGTCGGTGCGTGTGGACGGAGAGGGTCGGTGCGTGTGGACGGAGAGGGTCGGTGCGTGTGGACGGAGAGGGTCGGTGCGTGTGGACGGAGAGGGTCGGTGCGTGTGGACGAGAGGGTCGGTGCGTGTGGACGGAGAGGGTCGGTGCGTGTGGACGGAGAGGGTCGGGTGCGTGTGGACGGAGAGGGTCGGTGCGTGTGGGACGAGAGGGTCGGTGCGTGTGGACGGAGAGGGTCGGTGCGTGTGGACGGAGAGGGTTCGGTGCGTGTGGACGAGCGAGAGGGTCGGTGCGTGTGGACGGAGAGGGTCGGTGCGTGTGGACGAGAGGGTCGGGCGCGTGTGGACGGAGAGGGTCGGTGTGTGGACGGAGAGGGTCGGTGCGTGTGGACGGAGAGGGTCGGTGCGTGTGGACGGCAGAGGGTCGGTGCGTGTGGACGGAGAGGGTCGGTGCGTGTGGACGGCGAGGGTCGGTGCGTGTGGACGGAGAGGGTCGGTGCGTGTGGACGGCGAGGGTCGGTGCGTGTGAACGGCGAGGGTCTGGTGCGTGTGGACGGCGAGGGTCGGTGCGTGTGGACGGCGAGGGTCGGTGTGTGAGAAATGCTCAGAGCTGAGAAATGCAGAAGATGCTGGAAAACTTTTGCTCTCCTGTAGTTGTTCTAATTGTTGTTCTGTGATTGTTGTGACTCTTTCAGCAGAAACAGATTTTCAGCTCACACACATGTTTGTGTGCAGCAGATGCGCAGGCTCTTCATCTGTGCAGTTTTCACATCTATTAAAATACATGTGATTTGCATGTTCCTTTGACCAGCTCAGCAGGCGTGAGCGATGTCCAGAACGCTGATGTTAATGAAACACTCTGAGTGAACAACACTAATGCTTTTACAGGAGAAAAACCCCTTGTGTAGCTCATATAATAATAGAGGATCTCATAATCTCATAATGTGAGCACGAGGTGACAGTGTCGTTCTGTATGATATTCACTGAGTGCAGGATCTGCTGTGTTTGAGAGAACGGTGGACGACACGACCAGCTAATGGATGATATCAGAACAATCTGACGTGAGGAATATCTGCAGACACCAGTGTGAACATCATCATCTTCATCAGAATCATGAGCAGATCGATTACATGAACAGAGTGAGAGTGAATCACACACCTCTCAGAACGATTATCTGTCAGCCGTGTCTCCTGTGTGTGAGTGAGATACGGGCTGGGTACATCTCACCGTTTTCAACTAAAAATGTCAAACTTTTTATGCGTTTTGGCCGTTAGTTTACAGTTAACTGGTGTTTTGGGTGCCTGAAAATGCAAAGTTTTAACCGCAGGTTTCAAAGTGAACTTTTTTAGAACAGTCTCTGTGTAAAAAACAAAACGCGAATCTCTGATGACGATGGCGTCATGCACGTGTGTGACGTGTTCAGTCTATAGTGATTCATCGCCATCTACTGGCCTGGCAGCAGAATACAGCATTTTAGTTGTTTTTGTTGGATCCGTGTTAATGGGGATCATTTTGCCAATATCGTCTGTATGTGGAAAACTCAATGGAAAAATCTCCGCTTTAAGCGCAGGGTCGTCGTGTAAACATGATGTGTGACCTTTGATCTAGAGCGTCTTCAGCATGTGGAAACCATGAAATAGTCCACGATCTCTGATGGATTGAGAGGCTCTCAGTGTTTTTGGTTACGATATAACCCAACATAAGACCAATATTACTGTGATGGGATCAAAGGATCAGTTTCAGTTCAGGCCAGGAGTCTATCTATACACACACACACACACACACACACACACACACACACACACACACACACACACACACACACACACACACACACACACACACACACACACACACACACACACACACACACACACACACACACACACACACAGTGAGAAACAAAGAGCTGCTAATTAGAAAAGACAGTGATTATTTTCAACAAGACACAAATTCACTTGGAGCTGTCAGTCGCCTCATGAAAGGTGTTGAATCGGATCTCTGTGAGGACAGAGGACCCGCGATGACGTGTGTGTGTGTGTGAGAAACGTGTTGAACTCTCAGCCGCTCGTTAAGATGTGGGGTTCTCCGGTTAGTGAGAGCGATGAGACTCTCCTTGGGCTTTGTGGCTCCAGGTTCCCCCGAGAGGAGAGACGGGTCTGCAGAAGTGGGTCCGTCTGCTCGTAGCCGCAGTCCTTCTGAGAGCATATGGTGACACAATTGGAACAAATGAATTTGCCAGCACAGGTTTTCAAAGCTGGAATCTGTTCCACAAATTAATTTATAATTAGATTTTCCCTCGGGTCAGTTCCTTCAATTCCCCACCAGTCGCTTTATTGATTTCTGTTCGTGTGTGTGTGTGTGTGTGTGCACACCTACTTAACTATATTTTGGGGACAAATGTGTTCCCCAGAAGTGACCAAAATCTGATAAACATCTCTAAACCTGATAAATGTAAACATGCAGAAAGTTGTTTGTGATGGGTAGGTTTAGGGTTTAGGGTAAGTGTGTGTTGTGTTGTGTATGTTTATAGATGTCAATAGATCACTCTCACTCTGGCTCTTTCACTTCAGATCTCAGTTTTCGAATTCATCATGATAGTTTTGATTTCAACCTGACTGAAACTCCAGAGAGAGCAGCGACATTACACATCCAGAATACTTCATTCCCAGCACAACTGCAGTGGAGAGAAACACGAGTCGTTCACTGAACACGTGTGGGTTACGCTCTTAATGTCCATATATTCATCATGTAAAGCTGTTTTTGTTCCCTGAACACTCCCCTGGGCTGCCATTGGTCAGTCAGTCTGATAGTCCCACCCCTCATTACATCATTACGCTCATTCTACATTACGCTATTTCTACATTACACTATTTCTACATTACACTATTTCTACATTACGCTATTTCTACATCATTATGCTATTTCTACATCTGTGCATGTGTGTGTGTGTGTGTGTATGCGAGAGTGTGTGTGAATAGATTCCTCCAGCTCAGGTGGATGATGGTTTGTGTTTGTTCTGTTGTGTTTTTGTGGATCAGTATCTAGAGATAATTCATCTCTGTTGATTTCACATGACAGAGTTTAATTTCTGCAGCGTAATGAACTTTTGCGTGTGAACCTCACCTGTGACGTGTGTGTGTGTTTGTCGCCTGAAGTTTGATCTCTGTGTCGCTACTCTAAATCGTTAGAGACCATAATTGAGATGTTGTTAATTATATTTGTCCATGATTGGCTAATAGGCACTTGAACACGCGTGTCTGATGATGCGGAATATCACTGAGTGTTTGGTGATGGTCTCGTGTGAGTGGATTATTACAGACCCCCACATTGATCTTCAGTTGCTCCCGATCCTCTGGCTGGATCTGTGTGTGTGTTTGTGTTTTGCTTCCAACGGCAGACCGACCAATCCTTCTCGAGGTATTAGAAATGCAGATAAACGCTCTGGAATGTGTTCTGAGAGACAAACGCACATTTGTGGCCAATTCTGCAGATTAAATGTGCTGTAGCTAATGAGCTTTAGCGGTGAAGGATTCCGATATTGAGGAGCCATTACTGCCTCTTTCCACACACAACTCCACAGCTTTACAGGCAGTGATATCACTCGCTCCTGTGTGTGTGTGTGTGTGAGAGAGAGTGTGTGTGTGCGATACACAATTCTCTCCATAGCAACACCTTGAAAACCACTTACATCACTGTAGAAAAATGGCCAGAAAACTTTATCAGCTGCATAGCAACACCCTAGCAACAGTGGTAAGACTGCAGTGATCAGTCATGAGCATCAGACACTGATCGGACAAACACACACACACACACACACACGGTCATTCGATCCCATCACACACGCCCGACGCTGCCTGGACTCTTCCATATCAAACACACAGATTTGTTCTCTAATCCTGACCATTGATTCCAATTATCCGACATTCAGTTAGCGCTCGAGGACTCGAGACTCAACGCCTTCAGATTCTTCATTCACTGGCTCTAAGCTCTCACAGGGACTGGAGAACGAATCTGTGTTCCGGATCCAGTCCGCGTTCTCGGATTCAGTCCGCGTTCTGGATCCAGTCGCATTCGGATTCCAGTCCGCCTTTCGGATCCAGTCCGCTTTCCGGATCCAGTCGCGTTCCGATTCAGTTGATCTCCGTATCCAGTCCGCGTTCCGGATCCAGTTCCGCATTCCAGATCCAGTTCCGCATTCCAGATCCAGTTCCGCGTTTCAGATCCAATTCGATCTGGAACATGAGATTGGTTTCTGTAGCATGTGTGTGATAGGGCTGAAACGATTAGTCGACATTGTCGACAATAAAAATTGTTGATAAATATCGTTGTTGTCGAGTAGTCGTTTGATCTAACGTGAGCTATTGTAAGGGAGTGCTATATCGCGATTTGCCCGCTACGGCGCTGTGGAGCTGGAGTCCAATGCTGCCCTTTACAAATGCAAATGCGGATGACCCCTTTTCTGTTTCAGTTATAAGTAAGCAGTGGGCCTATTAAACAATGATTAGAGCATTTGTGTGTGATTTGAGTTGGACTGAAGTCTGAAAACTTAGAGACAGACCTGTTTAGTTGCCTTAAAGTTCATTAAAACAACTATTTCAATCAACTTATTTTCTTTTTTCATATTATAGTAAGAAATATGTATGACTCAATGTTCGAACTAATTGAAAAAGCTCAATAACCATTCCGAACCTTACCTCATTAGCCGGCAATATAACCGACGCATTAGCTTCACTAAATCGTTCAAATAATCCGTTACATTAATCGATTATCAAAATAATCGTTTGTTGCAGCCCTGAATGTGTGACCCCGCATGACCTCTGAACGAACGATCACGCTGAGTGACTGAAGCGTGTGTGTGTGTGTGTGTGTGTGACTGAAGTGTCTGGTTTCTGCTGCGCTTCACTGACGAGTCTCTGATGTTTTGTTAACAGTGTTATGAATCAGGGGTTGCATATATTTACATACGTGTAAACATCATTAGCGTCAATAGAGACTCAATTATGAGGATGAGTGTTTGGTGCAAACAGGTCATGCCAGCAGGTGTGTGTGCGTGTGCACGTGTGTGTGTAAGAGTGTGTGATTCTCACATTGAAGCGCATTCAATCTGGAGGTTTTGCGAAGCTGGTGTGTTGTTGGCTCCCGTTAGACTCTCAGCGTGTGACTTTTTCAAAGCTCTTTATGACACACACACACACACACACACACACACACACACACACACACACACACACACACACACACACACACACACACACACACACACACACACACACACACACACACACACACACACACACACACACACACACACACACACACACACACACACACACACACACACACACACACACACACCAGTGTTTGGAAACACCCATCCCTCTGGAACACTGAGCTCTTGTTCCCTTAATGAACGACGGGACACATTTCCAACAATCTGCCTGTTAATTCCCTTCAGAACGAGAAGGAAGGCCGTGAGCAGGACCATTGCTGGGCTGTTCTCCTCCTCATCACACACACACACACATCTCTCTCTCTCTCTCACACACACACAGACACTCTATCTAAAGAATTTCTGTCAAGCTGGAAAATAAAGTCTCAGATTCCCTCTGTTCTGTGTCCTGATCCGATGGGACTCCTGAGGATGAGTGCATCACTTCCTGTGCCAGTGTGATGCGTTTCCTGCAGAGAGAGATTTGTCAGGTAAAGCTTCAGCTCCAGTGAATGTAGGGATTGTGTGTGTTTGTGCGTGTTGTCAGATTCCGCTTTAACTGCTCGCTCCCGCAGCACGGCTTTGTGAGTCGTGAGATTATAAAGAGTTTTGTGACCCACCGCACAGATCATGTGTGTGTGTGTGTGTGTGTGTGTGTGTGTGTGTGCTCCAGACGCTTCTGCATTCGCGGATAGATTAGCACTCACTAAAGCAGGGATACTCAAGTTCAGATGCCAAGGGGGCCACATTTAAACCACATAAAATGTGAAGGGCCACACATTACAACTTGCATCGTAACAAGACTTTATTTATGACAATATTTAAAGTTTTTACTTTTTTAGAAATGCAGTTTATTACCTATAGTGTTAGGTAAGTCTTGTTATAGTATTTGTCCTATTTAAAGTAAGCTCATACTGAACGTGAAAATAAAAAATCTGGAACAATAAAGTGGATTAACAGTTTTCTAGCAATATTAATGCAACAACAACAACAAAAAATACTCATACATTAAAAACCTCCTGCAAGGTAAGTCTTGCTAGTCTTTGTCCAATTTAAAGTAATACTGGAACATAAAAAAATAAATAAAAATAATGACATTTAAATGACATGTTTTTATACTTTTTATTTTTTTATACATGTTTTTTGAGTGGCTTTACAAAGTTATTAATCATAGTCTCCTACTAATACTAGGCCCACTATTAGCCCAGTACATCTAACTGTAAGTTAGTCAGAATTCGCTCAATAGCTGTTTTCACATTATCTATTTGTCATGCGAGCCGTGCCCCGTTCAGAACTAAACTGCAGTAAGTGGAGTTTTGCAAGAGTGCCGTGAACTTGTTGACGTGATGACAGCTCGCTTGTAATCGGAGCGCTTTTTGCTTACTTTCTGTTCATAACCCATTGACAATTTGAATCTACAAGTTTTGTTTTTCATGCTGTTAAGAGGAGTAGAGATGCGCGGATCCGCTCTAACGTTACCTCGAATCAGCTGTTAAAAACAAGACGGCGATTTTGTCATAGTCATTTTGTACCCGGCACACTTTTGGAAACATTGAGGCACCGATGTAAAACATCTCCAGTTAACTAGAAGAGCATTCGGTAACACTTTAGAATACTGTATCTTACTTACTGCATAACTAATAAGGAATTAATGAATAACTAATAGGTAATTCTTTATTAACACTTAAGTCACTACTGTTAACTACTAAGGAAGATGTGTTAACTAATCAGTATGTAATATAATGTTATGATTGTGTTATGTATCAGTTAGTTAATCAATAGCTAATGAATTCTGTCATACCTCCTGAAGAACTACTATTAATTATCAACTAATTAAGGTTCAAGAAAAATAACTATGATGTAACTACTAATTAACAGTCATACACATAGTCAGTTTGTCCTTCTTCAGCACTAATAAGAAAGATAAGTTCAGACATTTACCTATAGGCTCTGATCTGCAAATAAGCAAAAACATATCATGTATATTACACCTTATTATTATACTTAGTTCTTAGTTCTAAGTATATTATTATACTTAGTTCTAAAACATTTTAAACTTCTTTTGCACCATTCAAGTTCCGACAATATCGCGGTAGCCACATACACTGAGCCTGGGTTCTCCCAAGGGTTTTTTTTTTTTTTTCATTCTGTCACCTGATGGAGTTTTGGTTCCTTGCCACTGTTGCCTTTTTCACCTCTCACAAGTAATTGTCATGTATTTTACAGGTTTAGATGATTACGTTAATATATATATTTTTTTATTATTATTTTTTTCAGTAAGTTTTATTTGAGTCAGAAGTATGTGGTAATTCTTTATTAATTATTAATGGGTTCCCTATATTTTCACTTTAGAATACTGTTTCAGGTTCTAAGTAATTCCTGAAGGACTATCTAATAATTATTTATTAATTACTAATAAGTTCCTTATATTTTTACTTTAGAAGACTGTTTCAGGTTATAAGTAGCCTAATTCCTAGATAATTATTTGATAATTATGTATTAATTACTAATGGGTTCCCTGTGTTGTCACTTTAGAATACTGTTCCAGCTTCTAAGTAACTCCTGAAGAACTATTTAAAAGTTATTTATTAATTACTAATAAGTTCCTTATATTTTCACTTTACAAGACTGTTTCAGATTATAAGTAGCCTAATTCCTAGATAATTATTTGATAATTCTTTATTAATTACTAATGGATTCCATATATTTTCACTTTAGAATACTGTTCCAGCTTCTAAGTAATTCCTGCAGAATTATTTGATACTTATTTATTAATTACTAATAAGTTCCCTATATTTTCAGTTTCCCTCAGTCGTTGCCTCAAATACATGAATTTACTCAGTGGCATTCGATGCTGAGGAAAACAGACACACACAGTACTGTATATAAAATATACAAATAATCTGAGGTTAGTTTTGTATGACTGTTGAGTAGTTACTTCTTAGTTATTTTTCTTGAACCTTAATTAGTTGATAATTAATAGTAGTTCTTCAGGAGGTATGACAGAATTCATTAGTTATTGATTAACTAACTGATACTTAACACAATCATAAAATTATATTACATACTGATTAGTTAACACATCTTCCTTAGTAGTTAACAGTAGTGAAGAAGTAGTTAATGAAGAATTACCTATTAGTTCGTCAATAATTCCTTATTAATTCTGCAGTAAGTAAGATACAGTATTCTAAAGTGTTACCGAGCATTCATTTAGTTTGCTCTTAAATAAGAGATCTAGCGCTAAAATGTTTTTGAAATCAAGCTGGGCGCTTGTTGCCGCTGTCAGCTGCATGGCTCGCGCAGTCTTCACTCGGACGCGCGCGCACTTCAATCGCCATGCGGAGACTATTCAAGATCTGTTTAGCGAATATAAGTCCCTTTAAACATTCCACACACATCACAATGGCGATGATTAAATCGGATTATCCAAAGCGTCCGCGGTATGAGACTGCCTACATATATTATATTTTTTATATTATATAATATTTGTGCAACCTTTGAGCTCAAAAAAGTGCATTCATCTTTTGCATGACGCGGGCCATAAAATGAATGCCGACGGGCCGGATGCGGCCCGCGGGCCGCTGTTGAGTACCTCTGCACTAAAGCATCGAGGACGCCAGCGTTTTGAGCATCTCTATTTATCAGAGAGAGAGGGGATTACAGCATGTTTCTGTGTTGGTTCTTGAGGCGCGAGTTTTGCTACGACCCGCGAGTGTGTCAGAAAGAAGTGCGAGTTTCGCTGACGACCCGCGAGTGTGTCAGAAAGAGGTGCGAGTTTCGCTCACGACTCGCAAGTATGTCAGAAAGAGGTGCGAGATTCGCTACGACCAGCGAGTGTGCGAGAATGAGGCACGAGTTTCGCTGACGATCCGTGAGTGTGTGAGAATGAGGCACAAGTTTTGCTACGATCCGCGAGTGTGTCATAATGAGGCGTGAGTTTCGCTACGATCCGCGAGTGTGTGAGAATGAGGCACAAGTTTTGCTACGACCCGCGAGTGTGTGAGAATGAAGCACGAGTTTCGCTGAAGACCCGCGAGTGTGTGAGAATGAGGCGTGAGTTTCGCTGACGACCCATGAGTGTGTGAGAATGAGGCACGAGTTTCGCTGACGACCCGCGAGTGTGTGAAAATGAGGCACGAGTTTCGCTGACGACCCGCGAGTGTGCGAGAATGAGGCGTGAGTTTCGCTACGACCCGCGAGGTGTGAGAATGAGGCGTGAGTTTCGCTGACGACCCGCGAGTGTGTGAGAATGAGGCGTGAGTTTCGCTGACGACCCGCGAGTGTGTGAGAATGAGGCGTGAGTTTCGCTGACGACCCGCGAGTGTGCGAGAATGAGGCACGAGTTTCGCTGACGACCCGCGAGTGTGTGAAAATGAGGCACGAGTTTCGCTGACGACCCGCGAGTGTGTGAGAATGAGGCGTGAGTTTCGCTGACGACCCGCGAGTGTGTGAGAATGAGGCGTGAGTTTCGCTGACGACCCGCGAGTGTGTGAGAATGAGGCGTGAGTTTCGCTACGACCCGCGAGTGTGTGAGAATGAGGCGTGAGTTTCGCTACGACCCGCGAGTGTGTGAGAATGAGGCACGAGTTTCGCTGACGACCCGCGAGTGTGTGAGAATGAGGCACGAGTTTCGCTGACGACCCGCGAGTGTGTGAGAATGAGGCGTGAGTTTCGCTGACGACCCGCGAGTGTGTGAGAATGAGGCGTGAGTTTCGCTGACGAACCGCGAGTGTGTCATAATGAGGCGTGAGTTTCGCTACGACCCATGAGTGTGTGAGAATGAGGCGTGAGTTTCGCTGACGACCCGCGAGTGTGTGAGAATGAGGCGTGAGTTTCGCTGACGACCCGCGAGTGTGTGAGAATGAGGCACGAGTTTCGCTGACGATCCGCGAGTGTGTGAAAATGAGGCACGAGTTTCGCTGACGACCCGCGAGTGTGTGAGAATGAGGCGTGAGTTTCGCTGACGACCCGCGAGTGTGTGAGAATGAGGCGTGAGTTTCGCTGACGACCCGCGAGTGTGTGAGAATGAGGCGTGAGTTTCGCTGACGACCCGCGAGTGTGTGAGAATGAGGCGTGAGTTTCGCTGACGACCCGCGAGTGTGTGAGAATGAGGCGCGAGTTTCGCTGACGACCCGCGAGTGTGTGAGAATGAGGCATGAGTTTCGCTGACGACCCGCGAGTGTGTGAGAATGAGGCACGAGTTTCGCTGACGACCCGCGAGTGTGTGAAAATGAGGCACGAGTTTCGCTGACGACCCGCGAGTGTGTGAGAATGAGGCGCGAGTTTCGCTGACGACCCGCGAGTGTGTGAAAATGAGGCACGAGTTTCGCTACGACCCGCGAGTGTGTGAGAATGAGGCACGAGTTTCGCTACGACCCGCGAGTGTGTGAGAATGAGGCGTGAGTTTCGCTACGACCCGCGAGTGTGTGAGAATGAGGCGTGAGTTTCGCTACGACCCGCGAGTGTGTGAGAATGAGGCGTGAGTTTCGCTGACGACCCGCGAGTGTGTGAGAATGAGGCGTGAGTTTCGCTGACGACCCGCGAGTGTGTGAGAATGACCGTGAGTTTGGCTATGAGCCGTGAGTTTCGTGACGACCCGCGAGTGTGTGAAAATGACCTGTGAGTTTGGCTATGAGCCGTGAGTTTCGCTGACGAACCCGCGAGTGTGAGAATGAGCCGCGAGCTCTGCTACGACCCGCCAGTTTGTGATAGTTGTGTTTCACTTGCTCTCGTCTCTCGCAGTGTCATGATGTTCAGCGGTTTGGAGGTCGAGCACGTCATCATTTGAGCTGCACATTATAAAGGGATCGTCCTCCCAAAAATCTTCATTTACTCATGACTTTATTTCTTCTGTGGAACACAGTATGATATTTTAACTTTTTTTTGTTTAAGTTTTTTTGTCCATGATGAAAGTCAATGAACTCCAATGATATTTGGTTCCTAATGTTCAAAATGTCATCTTTTTCGAAGAAATAATGTCACACAGGTTAGAATGACATGAGGAGAGGGAATGATTTTTGGGTGATCAATCCCTTTAAACGAGTCGATTGTTCAAGTGAAGCCATGTGCTGATTCAGGCTTTATCTGACTTTTATAGCTCATGTTTACTGCGGCTCATTACTGACGTCCTTGGATTCGCTAATGGATGAATGAATGATGGAGCGAGTGATTTCACACTTTCAGTCTTTATAATGTTATGATTCTTAAAGGAATGAAAACATCTTGACTTAAAATGAAAAGTGATTCAGCTGTAATGGGACGTCTATTATGACCAACATTTGGCTGTTCTTCACACAGCGTCACACAACATTTAGCAACAGAATGACACTCAATAAAGCTAAATATGTTAATTTTCATACGAATTGCATGTTTACTTGCATACATTCATGCATAAGTGGTCTACTTTCGTTATGCATCATAAATAATTCAGCTGCAAGGTGAGAAATCATCAGTCAACTTTAAACTGCCTGTTTTTAAAGTCTTCCTGTGGTGAACATCCAGCGTTTAATGTTTATGTGTGTATGTGGTGTTATAAATAAGCTTTAACACACACCATGTGTGCGTTCATAAGTGTTCAGCATTGCTGAGTATTTCCTCCTTAAAACTGCAGTGAACCAAAGACAGTCTCAAAAACACGGTGTGAAATCGCTGGTGTTTCTGATGTCACAAACCACCTTGTAACCAATCAGATCAACGTGTGATCATCAACCAGTGGATCTCTGAGTGAGTGAGTGAGTGGAGGCGGGGCTCATTTGAATATTTACTGAACCACGCATACTAAATGAGGCAAGAGTGTTGAGTTACATTCAAGATATTTTAAGGTATGAAAAAACATTTAATTATGTAATTTTAGTTATCAAAGATGAGTTTTAAGGGATATAATTATTGATTACAGGGGGACTTTAATATAACTGTTTAATATCACTGTTTAATATCACTAGCTACTGACCTTTAGCGACCCCGTAGGCAAATGTTAAACTTGGTCCAGAAAAGAGTGAGAGTTGAACACAGAGAGAAGCTTCATCCGTTCTGAGTGTGAAGAAACTTTAATGAAACTTTCTGATCTGTGACTCTGATTCACACGATCACAGCGCAGGAAAAACACTTCATCTTTCACATTTCCTTCTAATTCTCTCTGAGGGGTTTCCTTGGAAACAGGCTGATTAGATCATGTGACCACTTATTCACACACACATGCGCAAGCGTGCACATACACACACAAACAGAAACGCAATGGTCATTTAATTAGAGAGAATGATTAATTGTAGTTAGACGTGACCTAGAGTTCATTAATAGTTCATTCAATCTCAAACAGCTGTAATGTGTTTGTTTGACTGTGTTTGTGAGGGAGTCTGTGTGTGTGTGTGACAGAGAGTATGTGTGTGTGTGTGTGTGAGTGAGAGTGTGTGTGTGTAATGTGTTGCTCTTCAGACAGATGTGAGCTCCAGAGCTGGAGAAGCTGATAGCGCCTCTGTGAGTTCTGCTAATTACTGACCGCGGGTCGATAAGACGAGTCGGACTCTGATAACGTCCATGAGAAGATGCCAGCGGTGAGCGTTTAGAACCGGAGACGAGGAGGAGATCGGAGACAAGCGTTTAGCTTAGGATAGATTGAGTTAACGGGTGAACAAATGGGTGAGAACACTTCAGGAACACGAGACCCTCACAGGTGTGCGGTGGAGAGGAGTGAGAGGGGGCACCATGGGGGACAGGTGTGTTACGGGACAGGTGTGTTACGGGACAGGTGTGTTACGGGACAGGTGTGTTACGGGACAGGTGTGTCACGGGACAGGTGTGTAACGGGACAGGTGTGTAACGGGACAGGTGTGTCACGGGACAGGTGTGTTACGGGACAGGTGTGTTACGGGACAGGTGTGTCACGGGACAGGTGTGTCACGGGACAGGTGTGTCACGGGACAGGTGTGTTACGGGACAGGTGTGTTACGGGACAGGTGTGTTACGGGACAGGTGTGTTACGGGACAGGTGTGTCACGGGACAGGTGTGTTACGGGACAGGTGTGTTACGGGACAGGTGTGTTACGGGACAGGTGTGTTACGGGACAGGTGTGTTACGGGACAGGTGTGTTACGGGACAGGTGTGTTACGGGACAGGTGTGTTACGGGACAGGTGTGTTACGGGACAGGTGTGTTACGGGACAGGTGTGTTACGGGACAGGTGTGTCACGGGACAGGTGTGTTACGGGACAGGTGTGTTACGGGACAGGTGTGTTACGGGACAGGTGTGTCACGGGACAGGTGTGTCACGGGACAGGTGTGTTACGGGACAGGTGTGTTACGGGACAGGTGTGTTACGGGACAGGTGTGTTACGGGACAGGTGTGTTACGGGACAGGTGTGTTACGGGACAGGTGTGTTACGGGACAGGTGTGTAACGGGACAGGTGTGTTACGGGACAGGTGTGTTACGGGACAGGTGTGTTACGGGACAGGTGTGTAACGGGACAGGTGTGTAACGGGACAGGTGTGTTACGGGACAGGTGTGTAACGGGACGGTGTGTAACGGGACAGGTGTGTTACGGGACAGGTGTGTTACGGGACAGGTGTGTAACGGGACAGGTGTGTAACGGGACAGGTGTGTTACGGGACAGGTGTGTAACGGGACGGTGTGTAACGGGACGGTGTATAACGGGACGGTGTGTAACGGGACAGGTGTGTCACGGGACAGGTGTGTCACATCATAATCATTATTCATGATTCTGACTAATTATACCTGTTTATAATTAGACGTATTTCAGTAAACTAACTTAAATACAGAATTTGTATTAAATATAGTATCTTAGTTGGTGGCATTGAATAATTATGTCATGTCTTTATCATATGGTGTCCATCACATGTTTAGTGGGAAATTCATCAGGATATTTTATTAATAAGTAGTAATTTACTCTTTAAGTTTCATTCCATATTGATTCACATTTCTTAGATTCCTATTCTGCAAATTCAGAAAGAAAATCACATGAATTGGTCACTGATTCTCGTGTGTGTGTGTGTGTGTGTGTGTGTGTGTGTGTGTGTGTGTGAGCGAGATTCTCAGGGTTCAAGATGCTCTGTTTACTGTGTGTGTGTGTGTGTGTGATTCTCAGGGTTCGAGATGCTCTGTTCTCTCTCTCTGTGTGTGTGTGTGTGAGATGAGAGACTGCTGCTCATCACTGGAGTGTGTTCTTTCTCCTCCCGCTAGAGAGAGTTGCTGAAGCTCTATTAAAGATGAGATTGTGAGCGACGTTGAGCGCTAACGCTAGAGTGCTTCTGTGTTGTGCTGAATCATTGTGACTGTAAGTGACCCAGTTTCCCATCAAACACTGAATGGAAGATTCCAGTCAATGCAAACACGAGCAGCTCGGTACTGTTCAGACACGATGGATGTGTTAAAGCATGCCAGCCGTAGCTCATCCAGTTAAACGACTGATGTGTGGACGGACCGTTTAACCGCAGATATGGTAATTGTCAATGTTAGCGTCTGATCGCTGTACGGACGGCTCTGTGCTGCTGGTTCATGTTGAATGTGATTCTCTACACCTGTGAGTGACTGGCTTCATAAATCCACTAAAACCACCTTGAGAAGAAGGGTTAGGTAAGAGTTGTGTCTGAGAACAGCTCCAGCATCATTGGAGCGCAGCTGACCCTTGGCTTGATGTTTACCTCTAATGCCATGAATTTGACATGTGATTGTGTATCAGTGAGGGTTAATTCAGGAATGTTGAAGTGTCTCTCTCTTCTCTCTCTCTCTCTCTCTCAGCATCTGCCTGTCAGCGGTTTCAGTAATTCATAGCGCTGACAAAACCTGACCAGAGCCGCTCTCTGGGTTTAATGATGGTGTGATGTTCCCGTCCGGTGACTGTCAGCATTTACTGGCCTTCTTCTGGAAAGTTATAAACTCAACTTTCCCCTGATTCCTTCTCTTTCTTGCACTTCTTTTGCAGTATTCCTCTCTCTCTCTTTCTCGCTCTTTCTCTTTTGTATTACTATCAGCACAAACTGGTCGGATGGGTGAATGGACAAACGGTTGGATGGATGGACATGCAGTAAGTGTGGATACGTGTGTGTGTGTGTGTGTCTGGATCAGTGAGATTGGCCTGTGTTGTTATTGCTTGAGTCTCTGAAGCTCATGTAAAGGCTCCGCCCACTTCTTAATGGAGGCGGAGCTAAAGCTCATATTAGGACACACACAACAAATTTTGCTCTCCCCAAAAAAGGAGCAAATTTGACGAGCTATAATAAATGATCTGGTATTTGGAGCTGAAATTTCACACACACATTCTGGAGACACCATAGATTCATGTTACATCTTGTGAAAAGCAGCATAATATGTCACCTTCAACAGTCAGTCCACAGAGGAATAGTGTGTGCGTGGCGTCAGTAGAGGACGTTAGAATCCCCTGCGAGCGTCGTGTGTGTGTCGGGAGTAAGAGAGACGTTTCACTCCTGACATGATTCCAGCAGCATCAGCAGAACACACTGCGCTCCGTAACCATGGTAACGTCAGTCCAATCCGATCGATATTAAATTCAATTAAATGCTACTGTGCTAACGAGGAGGCATACGAGCGTGACAGAGCTGTGAATGAAGATCCTGGAGTCTCACAGCGACGTCACGCTGCTGAAGTACGATGAGGAAGAGCTTAGAACACCGCAGGGCTGATATCGAAACTCTTCATCGTCTGTGAAATGACAGAAACTATCACAAACTCACTGCAGCTCAAACAAGTCTCATCTGAAGGAGATTAATGGAGGTCTAGCAACAAATAAAGAATAAAAGCAATTAACGAGAATCAGTCAGCAAATAAAAGCGGCTGCAGCTCGCGCGCTATCTCTGCAGGGTTAAACACTGCCTTTGAAGTGAACAAGTCTTATCTGACCCCAACAGACCCTGTGCTCCCTATCAAGGGCCCTCAGAGCCGGAGACGCTCCCCGTGCAGAAGATCCACCTTCACACACACAGACACACTTCTCTCTCTCTCTCTCTCTCTCTCTCACACACACTCAAACACATGCACACACACACACAGACACACTTCTCTCTCTCTCTCTCTCTCTCTCTCTCTCTGTCTCTCTCTCTGTCTCTCTCACACACACTCAAACACACACACACACACACACATTATTTTATCAGCTCAGATTGGACAGCCGAAAGACTCATGAAGCTTGAGCCGAAGGAAGGACATTTGTACAATTATATTAAAAATACTTTTTTATTCTCAAACCTCACAATCAGAGACGGCAGGTCTGGAGGAGATTGAGCGTAAACATCATGTCAATCGTTTGGAGGCCTTATAAATGTGTGTATTGGTTATGTTGCAGTCTCTGTTCAGGGCTCTGGAGGGTCTGTGTCTCTGTGTTGTTCTGTGTGTGTGTGTGTGTGTGTGTGTGAGTCACGGGTGTCAGTGAGGGATGGAGTTTCTTGCCATTGCTGGGATTTGCTGGCGTATGGCCGATGTTAGTGTGTGATTGTGAGTGAGTGTGTGACCTGTGAACTAAACCCTTGAAGACCCGGTCCAGACCTCATATTTCACTCTTTACATGTCAAAAATGATAAATTACTCTGCCACACAAGATTAGTATGAGCTGATGCCATTTAACTGGCAGAAGAGAATGAAAGACACTTCGTGTTGCTTGAGACTCTGAGCAAAGTGGTGCAGGAAACGACATCGGCGGTGCAGGAAACGACATCGGCGGTGCAGGAAACGACATCGGCGGTGCAGGAAACGACATCGGCGGTGCAGGAAATGACATCGGCGGTGCAGGAAACGACATTGGCGGTGCAGGAAACGACATCGGCGGTGCAGGAACGACATCGGCGGTGCAGGAAACGACATCGGCGGTGCAGGAAACGACATCGGCGGTGCAGGAAACGACATCGGCGGTGCAGGAAACGACATCGGCGGTGCAGGAAACGAACATCGGCGGTGCAGGAAACGACACCAGCATTTTGGATGCCTATTGTTTCACATCCTCGTGTGGTAATATTTTTCCTTGTAATTATGTATGGTTGACAAAAAAGAAGTGAAGTGTATGCTGTTGTGCACACACTACATTATGGCCACGTATGCACCCTTAACATATTATCTGAAAATCACGCCGCTGACTTTAGGCTTTTCCTGTTCTGTGCAGGAATTGTTTTCTGGAACTGTAAAACAGCAGCAGGAACGTTTACGCCAGAACACACCTCCCCTTTCCCTGAACCGCCCTGGGAGCGCATGTTCATTCCCTGAGGTACCGCTGTGTGTCTGTGGAGGGAAGAGACTGTCTGGAGCAAGATAGGAATGATACATGCGTCGTGTTCAAAGGGCCCTCTATCGCTCTCTCAATTCAACTCTCTCTCTCTCTCTCTCTCTCTCTCTCTCTCTCTCTCTCTCTCTGCGTGTCTCTCTGCCTTTTCTGGCTTGTCAGGTTGCGAGTGGATCTTCGGCCCCTGATTCTGACGTGTGCCGTTAGAAACTCGACCGCAGGGAAATCCTGCAAATGCTTTGGTCCTGCGGGCTTCTGGACTCATGCTGAGATCTCCCAGCTGTTCTCTGATTGGCCGCTGATTGTTCGAGTGTTGTTCTGTCGCTCGTGTGTGTGCCGGAGAATCAGAAGGTCAGAACAGGCAGATGAAAAGAATCGCTCTGGGGAAATCCTGCCAACTGACGCGTCATGTTTGCTGCGAGTCCAAAGCGTCAGCCGACAAACAGGAAAACAAGAGAAACTAAAACTAGAAAGAAAGAAAGAGGAAGGAAGAGTAAAACCCATTCAGGGGAAATAATCAGATGTGTTTGAAGCTAGAGCTGGTTAAACTAGTGACACCTCTGAGGATAAATCTACTAGTTTTTACACTACTATTACCAGTACTTATGACAGTATTACTTAGGAGAATAAATACCGTAACAATTATACATTTATTAACCGCTCAGCAAGCTATACTATGATGTAAAGTTCTTTGGCGTTGGCCCCATCTGTAGCTCACACATACACACCTACTCACACCCTGCCTCTCTGTCCATTTTTGGTTATCCGTCGGTGACGCGCGGCCAAGATGGTGACGGCCGACTCCGCCCACTTTAGGCTCACACACACTACACACATATTTGTACAGTCTGTGGTCTGTGCATGTGAGGGGCATATGAGAGAGAGGGAGAGAGAGGGTGTTTTATAGTCAGATGTTTAGCTTGTCGTGAAGGCCAGAAAGATAAGAATCATCGGAATCATAGAATAGTTTGTCTGGCGATGCGCTCGGGCCGTAAACGACCTTTACAAGAAAATGTAGACGTTTATTTTTCAGACCTCTCTGTAGCGGGAGTCGCTTCAGATTCAACGTGTGAAGTGTCTTTAAAAAGAGCAAAAGTGTTTCTCAGTGTCCTCTCTTTAAGATGACGTGTGTGTGTTGTGCTGTACACTCCTTCACGGGGAGGATCGAGACACGGGGAGTTTCAGGTGTGTGTGTGAGACGAGGACTGAGGACTAATGACACGGATCCGTCTGTCAGGCTGATCAATGAGCGATTTGATCTCGTCCGATCTTGAGAAGTTCATCAAGCCCGTGACCTTTCCGTCGCAGCGTAATTTCCGCTCAGAGACGCACAGGCGGCCGTGATGCAATAAGGAGTATTTTGGTCTGTGTGCAGGAGGAGGAGAAAAGCATTCTGGGATTGCGTTCTAGAGTTCTCCACCTACTCACATCCATAGCTTTGCCAAGACACTCCTGACTCGACTACTAAACGCCTCCCTGTTTTTGATTGCGTCTTTATCAGGCCTGTGTGCGTTCAATTCCTAAGAAATGCTCTTAAGAATAGTCTCAAACATTTCTAACTGAAGAGTAGGACTTCTCTAAGAGTAGGACACTTTTATAAAGAAGCTAAAGCAACTTTCAGCAAAGACTAAGACTATTAAGAGTGGACTGAAGTGGCACTTGAGGGAACTGAGGACTACAGTGATGTCAACCCAAAATGGCCGCCCTCAACCACTGAATCAGCCAATAGTGAGCCTGCAAGCCAAGGTCACAAATTATCACAAATTAGTATTGATGCTGTGGAATCCTTTTCTATTGATGTCTCCTCATTTGCAGTTGGAGCGATGATGCAAACATGAGATCAATGAATCCTATGACTCAGGGAAAGCAATCCTCATAAAAGTGGCTTGATTTTGCTGCAGGATTTGATGATCAGTTGGAAAGTCAAAGAACTGGCCAAAGGTGAGACAAAGGGAAACTGACAGATTCACCCTGTATTCAAATAGGGTTAAAAATGTGTTAAAGATTTTGTAAGCGAATTGTGTAGATGTGCTTGGAGTGTTTTATTTTCGATAACTCGGTGAAAAAAGGCAAATTTTACATATATTTAGCCAGGCTGTCAGACAAAAAAAAAACAAAACAAAACAAGAGAGGACAATGAAAACTGTTGCAGACAGTGTATGATTTTTTCTTCCTGTGAGATTTTAACTTTTTCTAAAACCCATAGCTATAGTTTTTAATATTCAACACTATTATTGATTCCCTGCATTGACACTATTTTCTCCACGTAATACATAGAAATAAATAAATAGATAACTCATGATTTTTACAATGGAAATGGATCAACATGGAAGTAACTTAAGCTGGACAATCACACTGTCTAGAGTCTTCTTCTGAGTCGGTGTAAATCTGCTTTGAAACAATCTGTTATTGTAAAAGGTGATTTGACTTTAAATATTTTTTTCAGATTAATACATTCACTAAGTTTAGTGTTTTGTTCTTCCCTCATATTTTAAAATATTAAACAAATATCTTTTTTTTTTGCAAAAATTGGGAAAAATGTCAGATTTAGGATGTCAACTCTACAGAGTGGCCTCAAAAACTATTTGACGTTCACAATGAAAAATGTGTGCATGCTTATGCGTTAGATATCAAAATATCACATTTTTTTTCTTGATTGATTGTGAGGTAAGGTTTGTTTCTGAAGCAGTTCTTCGCTGGCACTGAGTCCGCCTGCACGCTCCCAGAGATCCGGGAACAGCCTGTTCAGTTAAACACATCAAGGACCCTCGTAATAAGCCAAATCTGCCGTCGCCCCACAAACCATCTGCTGGTCATTACTCTGGGATTGATTGCACATGTCTGTCTCTCATCAGAGCGCAGAACACGCGTGTTAAAGTCACATGAAATCAGCACAGACAGTTCGTGCTATTATTCTTAAGAAATAAACGTTTGTCTTGATAATCCTTCATACTGAATCGCTCTCTCCAACTCTTATTCCTCAGACACCTTCGTACAGACACACTTTCACCATCAGTTCAGTTTGTAATCGAGAGGATCGTGTGTGTTTTTATGGCTGATTTCCCAACACTGTGGAATGATGAGGTTTAGGGTGAATGTATTCGTGACTCAATCTCACATGTGGACATCAGATGCTCAGATGCTGGAGCTGCTGGCGTGAAGAAGCGCTCAGTCTCCGGCCTCATTCTCAGTCTCCAGCTCTTCTCAATCTCAGTCTGTCTCTGTCTCGGTGTCAGTCTCAGCTCAGTCTCAGTCTGTCTCAGTCTCGGTGTCAGTCTCAGCTCTGTCTCAGTCTCTGCTGTCAGTCTCAGCTCAGTCTCAGTCTGTCTCAGTCTCGGTGTCAGTCTCAGCTCAGTCTCAGTCTGTCTCAGTATAGCTGTCAGTCTCAGCTCTTTCTCAGTGTCAGACTCTGCTCAGTCTCAGCTCTGTCTCAGTCTCGCTGTCAGTCTCAGCTCAGTCTCAGTCTGTCTCAGTCTCTGTGTCAGTCTCAGCTCAGTCTCAGTCTGTCTCAGTCTAGCTGTCAGTCTCAGCTCTTTCTCTGTGTCATTCTCAGCTCAGTCTCAGTCTGTCTCAGTCTCTGTGTCAGTCTCAGTCTGTCTCTGTGTCAGTCTCAGTCTGTCTCTGTCTCTGTGTCAGTCTCAGCTCAGTCTCAGTCAGTCTCAGTCTCTGTCAGTCTCAGCTCAGTCTCAGTCAGTCTCAGTCTCTGTGTCAGAGTCTCAGCTCAGTCTCAGTCTGTCTCAGTCTAGCTGTCAGTCTCAGCTCAGTCTTAGTCTGTCTTAGTCTAGCTGTCAGTCTCAGCTCTTTCTCAGTGTCAGACTCTGCTCAGTCTCAGTCTGTCTCAGTCTCTGTGTCAGTCTCAGCTCAGTCTCAGTCTGTCTCTGTGTCAGTCTCAGTCTGTCTCTGTCTCTGTGTCAGTCTCAGCTCAGTCTCAGTCAGTCTCAGTCTCTGTGTCAGTCTCAGCTCAGTCTCAGTCTGTCTCTGTCTCTGTGTCAGTCTCAGTCTGTCTCAGTCTCTGTGACAGTCTCAGTCTCGGTGTCAGTCTCAGTTCTGTCTCGCTGTCAGTCTCAGCACTGTCTCAGTCTGTTCTCAGTCTCTGTGTCAGTCTCAGCTCAGTCTCAGTCTGTCTCAGTCTCTGTGTCACTCTCAGCTCAGTTTTGGCCTCTGTGTTAGTCTCAGCTCAGTCTCGGTGTCGGTCTCCAGTCTGTCTCAGTCTCGGTGTCAGTCTCCGCTCAGTCTCAGTCTGTCTCAGTCTAGCTGTCAGTCTCGGTGTCTGGACTCTGCTCAGTCTCAGTGTCTGTCTCTGTCTCTGTGTCAGTCTCAGCTCAGTCTCAATCTCTGTCTCTGTCTCTTGTGTCAGTCTCAGCTCAGTCTCAGTCTGTCTCTGTCTCTGTGTCAGTCTCAGCTCAGTCTCAGTCTGTCTCAGTCTCAGCTGTCAGTCTCAGTCTCGGTGTCAGACTCTGCTCAGTCTCAGTCTCCTGTCTCTGTCTCTGTGTCAGTCTCAGCTCAGTCTCAGTCTCAGTCTCTGTCTCTGTCTCTGTGTCAGTCTCAGCTCAGTCTCAGTCTGTCTCTGTCTCTGTGTCAGTCTCAGCTCAGTCTCAGTCTCTGTCTCTGTCTCTGTGTCAGTCTCAGCTCAGTCTCAGTCTGTCTCAGTCTAGCTGTCAGTCTCAGTCTCGGTGTCGGACTCTGCTCAGTCTCTGTCTCTGTCTCTGTGTCAGTCTCAGCTCAGTCTCAGTCTGTCTCTGTCTCGTGTCAGTCTCAGCTCAGTTTTGGCCTCTGTGTTAGTCTCAGCTCAGTCTCGGTGTCAGTCTCAACTCAGTCTCGTTCTCTTTGTCAGTCTCAGCTCAGTGTCAGTCTTGGCCCTTATTCATCTTCACCTGGAGGATGATGAAGACTTTGAGACCATTTGAATTGGCACTTTTTACAAATAAGGTAGGGCCTGTAACTTTTTCAACCATGAGGTAAACATGAAAATAAAATGGAGAGTTTATTGAGATATTGTAAGAAATAAGCGATGCCGTCACTCTACCTGTAGCTTGTGGAAGTTACCTGACTGTATTTTTAATAATTGATGGAACTGCATATTTTCCATTGTATTTGTATTATTTTCTGTGTTTGACCATTTGTAACAGGATTAAATGTGCTTTTGTCACTGAAACCAATGTACGTATAGATCTGCTGAATCTGATTCTCTGCCTGCGTGTGTGTTGGAGCTTGTGACGATGTGACAGTCTTGGTGTTTCACAGCGTTTCTTGTGTTTTGAAACCTCTTCCACTTGAGGACTGAGTTTCTCATGATGATTTCCCGCTTGGTGTCTCTTGACAGACATTTTTCGAGACCGAGGACTCAGGCTGCCGTTCACGTCAGTCTTCTCTAAACACAATGAACACCCAGGGATCGTTAGAGAAGCCGAACGACTCCATCCGCATGAACGTCAGTGTAACTGCAGCTCTGAGAGCAGAACAGCCGTTTGTAAAGAAGGTCACTTTCCCTCCCTTCAGCACATCCATTCAGCGCAGAATAAATCGCCTTCCCCTCCCTCTGAATGGAATATAAATGACTTTATTATTCAGTTTGCTTTGGTGTCTCATATTAAGTGAAGTTAAAATACAGAAGGCCAGTCAAATGTTTTCTAGCGCTTTCCTGAATGAAAGGAGAAATGTTAAATATTCTTTTGGCAGGAAAATGTGCTTTTCTGGCTCTTTTCTTGGGCTGTGTGTGATTTGGAGGAAATTGGTTTGCTACAGGCTCGCGGTGTGAGATCAAATGTCCCTCTGAGACTGAGATTTGTGCATTGTGTGTCTTTACCGGGTGTTCTTCATGGACCGGCTGCTATGGAGAGAGATTCTCTGATCTTGATTGGATTCCCAGATCTTTGATAAGATGGCTTTCAAACATCCACGTCTTTTTTTGAGGATTGAGAACATCAGTGTGTGTGTGAAGGACAGACTCAGGTCAGGACTACAGCTGTGACACAGAGTTAGTCTTTTTCTTGCTTTACATCCCCAGAGAAAAGCACACGGCAGACTCTGCGATGACCTGTCTCGCGTCTCCTTTCCTCGGTCTTCTCTCCGTGACACACACACACACACACACACTCTCTCGTTGCTGTGATGTAGGGCAGCGGATGTAAAGTCTGAGGCCGGATGTGAGAGCATTCCCAGCATTCCTCTGGCTCGTTCTAACGCCACTGATATCCTGTTGATTCCCTGCTTGATCTTCACGGACAAAGACTCTCTTTGTGTTTGTGAAGGTTAAATGTGGACGTGAGACGCTCAATGAATGAAGCATTATGTAAGATGTTTGACATTCCTGCATTCACATATTCTTTGGTTCCTCGCTGTGTGAACGTGCATCGCATCGCATTATTTCCTTATGATATTGTCATTGGTAATTAATCAGATGTCTTGCAAAGTCAGGCTTCCTTTTGCATGTTTTGTGCCGATAAGAGCGTGGAGAGATAAGCAACGTTAGAGAAACCTCCGAGCCCCACGCTTCTGAGCCGTATGAACCATCGAGCACATCGATCTTCCACAGGACTCAGTGTGTGTTTCCCAGAATCCTCTCGTTCATCTGCTACCAAAGTCTCATCTCACAGTGACACTGTATTTAGCTTCTTATTTATTCATTTCTCCCTTGATGTGGCTACCTGGTGTTTTATTCATGCTGTGTGTGATTGTGTGTGTCGAGGTGGGCAGAGCCTTTGTTTCCCAGCATGCCTTGCTCTGTACCAGAGTCTCTGCTGAGGGCCGTTTGGTGCGGACGAGAGTCAGGCAGAAGGAAGCGTCTCCGCCGCATGAACACTTATGAAGGGTTCTTCTGTCAACTGGTTTCAGACCAGATGTCACACCTGATGATGCTTAGAGATAACATACAGAAATGTAATGACCACAATTCATGCACAAAAGTTAAAAGTCAAGTCTTTATTTATATTGCACTTTTAACCATATAGAGTTTCACAGCAGCTTTACATTGATAACAGGAGATTACAGTAACAGAGAGTGTTTAGTTATCTAGAATAAAGTTATTGTCCAGATTAAGTTAGTATTAATTGATTCACTTTTGTTGTTTGGTTAATTTACTTCATTAAAGTTTTTTAATGTTTGCCGGTTCCGCCTCCTCCTTCCCACAACGTCTATCTTTGCTACACACTTCCATTGCAAAGATCATTAGTTATTAACTTAGGGGTCGCTTACACGACAGCGGTTTAACTGAAAACAGAAACTTTTAATGTGTTCTGGCCTCTCATTTCCACGCAGTGTTTGAAAAACGTTATTACCTCCGTGGAAATTCCAAAAACGTGAATCTGTGAAAACGCTGACGGTGCACACCCATAATACCTGCTTAGTCAACTATAGGTATGTGCGTTTGAATATATATGTGTGCAGGCGTGTAGTTTTTCTTTTCAAATTGACATCACCAGATTACTTGTCTGGCCTTAAAGGGGTCATGAACTGGCTTTTTAAATGTTATTATATTGTTGTCTGAGGTCAATTTATGACGTTCGCTTGGTTTTTGCATTCAAAAACATCAAAATGAATAAGAAATAGGCTATTTTGTACCCAAGTTGTGAGCCTACCTGAAAAACTGTTGTTTTTTATGGGCGTGTCGCACTGAAGACTTGTAAATAAACGCCCACTGCTGTGATTGGATAACAGTTTTGTATATTATAATGAGTATAACTCACTCATTGGTGCACGTGGGGAAAACGTTCAATGTTGTCAAATGGCAAGGCAAGGCAAGGCAGTTTTATTTATATAGCACGTTTCAGCAGTGGTGCAATTCAAGGTGCTTTGGCAACCGCATTCGCCCGTACATGTTGGACCCAGAGTCCGTGTGTTGTACAATTCCTGTCAGATCCAATATAGACGGCACATCACGTTCTTTACTCTTAATCGCTCTGCAAATCCAGTCTTGTTTACAAAACAATCCTCAGTGAAATGAAGCGAACAGACGACGATGTTTTACCCTCATCAGCTGGAACGTCATTATAAATAAAGTTTATCCATGCAGTCCTATTGGAATCCAGATGAAGCTTATGCAGCGACTGTCTTCTTCCACAACCAGCACTGCACAATGTTCTGCTCGATCCGCTTTGTCATCACGAGGCAGGCATGTATGTTAGGCTATTTAGCTATGCATGTAATGCGCTGAGTCGGTGGGCGGGGCTAAACCGGCCGTGTTGAAGCAGGCGTAGATCTTCTTCTGCGGGGGTGCTGTTTTAACCCCGTTGACATCATATTTCCCCACTTTTAAAAATGAGTCGTTTGTTTGTGTATTGGACTGAACAAGAACATTTTCATTTCTGAAACTTACAGGATATTCTTATAATATGATGACCGCTTAGATCTCAAGCTCAAGGAAAATTTGATTTCTCAGTTCATCAGCCCTTTAAAAATTCATAAAACAGATTTTTTTGTTGCTTCCGCATTTCCATGCGCATTGGAATCATTTTGACAATGTTTTATCTGTACAGAGGAGAAGGGAAGGAGGCCTTCACAGGGAGACACTACTGTAATTAACACTGTAATTGACTAATTCTGTATGATCAAGTTGTGTTTTTTAACAAGAGATTTAATCATAGTCAGTTTTTGGAATGTATCCTAATGACAAAGATAAATTAATGATATTGAGAAGAGGATCTTTGACCACTGGAAGCACTAACGGTTTTCACCGCTTCTGGCATTTTTCTGGCTGCTCTCTTAAGGGCCCGAGTGTGTGTGTGTGAGTGCGTGTGTGTGTGTGCTCGTTGTACCACAGCGTTGGACTATTTTCTTTAATCTTCTCTAAAGTGCTGGAAAAGAGAGAGTTAAACGTTTCTGTCATGATATCGAGTTCTTCTAAGCTGTCCGGGATGCTGAGATGATGAAACTGATCAGATTATTGATAAAGCAATCTTTAATGGCAGAAGTGATAGGTCTAAAATATTTGTAACACAGAGTTGTCTTTGCAGCCTTGGCTATGCAGGATGAGATAAAAACATACAGGAATAATTTATTTTTGTCATTTTATCACTAGACTCCATTGACCAATCAGCATCCAGAACCAGAACTATTGGTTTCATCATGTGAAATGAAGCACAATGTCATGCATAGATACAGTTTTTGAGGTGATGGAGATAACCTCATCCAGAGGGGTCACAGGTCAAACCTAAGGGTCAAATCAAGAATGGATTTTAGACCCTGGGGCTGAGTTCAGGTGTCCTGTGACATGCACACATGCGTGTGTGTGCACACACACACACACACACACACACACACACACACACACACACACACACACACACACACACACACACACACACACACACACACACACACACACACACACACACACACACACACACACACACACACACACACACACACACACACACACACACACACACACAGAGCAGCTCATTTGCTCCCTTCTTCTATTTGCAGGATTATAGAAGATTTACAAGCCACAATAATAATGAAGCCTTTCACCCAGAGACCCGTTTTCATCTTAAATTAATTTCTGAATATCCCTCATTAATTTGACTAGTATAAGAGCTGTGTTTGTGAGTTTGTCAGTGCTCAGATGATCAGACGCTGCTGGTTTCTCCATCATTGTGGAGGTCGACAGAGTCTCTGTGAATTTGCCATTGATGTTCAAGCTGATATTTCCCATCAGTCACTGCTCTGGATCAGCAGGCGGGTTGTGGTTTATTCGGCCAGTATGGATGCTGTAATATCTCTGTCTGTGTCTCAGGGCATTAGACGTCCTCTAAAACTCTTGCTGTGATGCTGCATCCATTAAACACACAAACCCAGACATTTTGAGCTGATCTGTTCATCTCATCCTGCTTCTGTCTCTGTGGGGTTTTTGCTCTGATCTTATTGAAGTTCACATTGTTGATGGAAGGCTTGTTTGAGATGCATCTGAGCGGCGCGGACTCGATCGAGTGCCGTGCGAGTGTTGGGAGAAGATACGAATTCTTGTGCTTTTGGATCGCTCTCGCAGTGCTTTGATGTCATGCGCCGATCAGTCAGCGAGAAGCCGATGCCTCTTCGAACAAGCCTGGTGTGTGTTTGGGTTGCTGGGAAACATGAGCTGTATACTGTTCTCATTGGGTTCTCACAGGGTTCTCACTGAGTTCTCATTGGAGTCTGAAAGGGTTCTCTTTGAGTTCTCATCGAGTTCTCATTGGGTTCTCACAGGGTTTTCTTTGAGTTCTCATCGAGTTCTCATTGGGTTCTCACAGGGTTCTTTGAGTTCTCATCGAGTTCTCATTGGGTTCTCACAGGGTTCTCTTTGAGTTCTCATCGAGTTCTCATTGGGCTCTCTGAGTTCTCTCTGAGTTCTCACTCTGTTTCTCACTGAGTTCCCACAGGGTTCTCTGTGTTCTCATTGGGTTCTCACAGGTTTCTCACAGAGTTATCTGTTCACTTCATCAGGAATGACACTTCCATTACAAGTCATATGTAAACCTCCTGTTAGATTATGACTAATTGTATTATTGGTTTTGATTGATTGAGTTGTTCTCTTTGCTGAGGCGACAGAAGAAACTCCAGCAGAAGTAATAAAAGACAGTGGCTTGTGTCATTCTGGACCGAACTGAAAGTGCAGAGCTGAGATTTGCAGGCGCTTCAATTTATTTTTGTTTTGCACAGACTCTTCCTTCCCTCTCATCTCTTCTCTCTGATATTTCTCATGTGTTTTTGAGGCTGTAATAAGGACATGTGATGTGTGAATTTTTAATAACATTATATAAGCAGCATCACCCCTGGAGATCCGTGGCCCCGTTACTGAGCTTTTGCTTTAAAAACAAGCAGGAGAGGAGGATGAGGAGGAGAGGAGATGATGGCTGTTCGAACAGGAATTCTGTAGAGCGTCATGTCGTCACACACTTCACATCGAATGCTGCAGATCTTCTCCTGATGTGTGTTGAAACACTGATTGGGAAAGACTGAAGCTGTTCAGAAGTGTGTGTGTGTGTGTGCACGTTTAATAGACGGCCGCTGGTATTTGTAGCTGTGTGAGATCTGCTTGTGTCCCACCTGGAGTTTTTAACCAGCAAGTATTCCTCTGACGGCTAGATCAGCTCTATAAACCAGTCTGGAAACCCCCACTGGTCTAAGCATCCCAACACATTTAGACCTCTTCAAATATATATATATATAAGTGTATTATTCCTTTTTTTATGCTGTGCTTTCAGAATTTTCTAGACTTTTCACACGTGTTTGTGTGAATCTCCAGTAGGTGGCGGTGTGTTTCATTGCTTTGGTTTAGATTCCTCTCGCGCTCCTGGAGTCCCAACACTGCAGATTCTCTCTCGACACACACACACACACAAACACACACACACACACACACACACACACACACACACACACACACACACACACACACACACACACACACACACACACACACACACACACACACACACACACACACACACACACACACACACACACACACACACACACACACACACACACACACACACACACACACACACACACACACACACACACACACACACACTGAGCTCCAGGAGTGTGCTTGATCAGGGAGCCACACTAAATCTGCAGTGTTGGGGACTATAGAAACATCTGTAATATTTACATTCATTCATTGTGCCGATGCTTTATCCAAAGCAGGGATGAAAACCCCTGATCTAGACTGCTGGGAGCTGTGCGTGATTCGTGTATGCTCACTATAATAATCCAGACAGTAGTCCTGACTGATTATATGAGCATGTGCTTTTATTGCCCTAAACATGTGTCATGTTTTTTTCTGAGAATGTTTTCAAGTACTATAAATGCAAGCTCACGTTACTCAGAGAAGATTATATTCTTCAAACCTAATGCTGCTTTTATAGCTAAATTTTTACCCTAAAAATGGAGATTTCAGCCTCCTGCCGACAAGAATAGAAAAGCGTTTAGAGCTGAAATAGAAATCCAGGCTATAAAGAGAAAGAGAGAGAGAAGGGAAGAAGAAAATATGGCAATCCTCTTTAAAATATATCTGCGTCAGTGACAGGAAGATAAAGCTTCCCTGACAGCGAGACGGCACTCCTGATATTGGGTTCTGGACAGGGATCATTCATCCAGTGAGGAATACGATTGAGAACATTTGATTTTCTCTTATTTATTGCTGTTCGTTACACTTGAACCGTGTCGATTGTTAATCTCTTTCCTGCAATGTTTTATGCAAATTTACCACGTCTCGTCTGTTTCCTAGAAATAGCTGAGCTCTGAGAGCCCTGCAGTTCCTTTATACCTGATAGAAAACACAAAAACACAGACAGATCCTGAGAGACAGACAGAGAGATGGGTGGAGAGACAGACAGAACCTGAGAGACAGAAAGATGAGTGGAAAGAGAGACAGAACCTGAGAGACCGACAGACAGACAGATAGAGAGACAGACAGAACCTGAGAGAGAAAGATGAGTGGAAAGAGAGACAGAACCTTAGAGACCGACAGAGAGACGGATAGAGAGACAGACGGAGAGACAGACAGGTGGCCACTGCACAATCTTTCAGTTGAACATTATTGTTTTGTTTATGAGCTTTAATTCATAAGAATAAACATCAGACTGGCTAATGTGTTTTCCCTGTGTGCAAGAAATCAGTTAATGAACATGCCATTTAAAACCTAGATGAAAATGTCAGTTAATTATCTGAAAGGAAACACCAGGAGGCAGATTAATTCTGATAAGAAGAAGAAAGTCATCATGGTTCATTCGAGCGCTGAGCTGATGATGACACACGTGGAGACGCAAGTTCAAAGACAGACAGGTGGAGAGACAGACAGACAGACAGGTGGAGAGACAGACAGACAGACAGGTGGAGAGACAGACAGACAGACAGGTGGAGAGACAGACAAGACAGACAGGTGGAGAGACAGACAGACAGGTGGAGAGACAGACAGACAGACAGGTGGAGAGACAGACAGACAGACAGGTGGAGAGAACAAGACAGACAAGGTGGAAGAGACAGACAGACAGGTGGAGAAGACAGACAGACAGACAGGTGGAGAGACAGACAGACAGGTGGAGAGACAGACAGACGCAGGTGGAGAGACAGACAGACAGGTGGAGAGACAGACAGACAGGTGGAGAGACAGACAGACAGACAGGTGGAGAGACAGACAGACAGACAGGTGGAGAGACAGACAGACAGACAGGTGGAGACAGACAGACAGACAGGTGGAGACAGACAGACAGACAGGTGGAGAGAACAGACAGACAGGTGGAGAGACAGACAGAACAGGTGGAGAGACAGACAGACAGACAGGTGGAGAGACAGACAGACAGACAGGTGGAGAGATAGACAGAGACCGACAGACAAGGGGAGAGATAGACAGACAGACAAGTGGAGATAGACAGACAGATAGACAGGGGAGAGACAGACAGACAGACAGTGGGATAGATAAACATATGGAGAGATAGACAGACAGACAGACAGACAGACAGACAGACAGACAGACAGACAGACAGACAGACAGACAGACAGGTGGAGAGACAGACACAGACAGACAGACAGAGTGGAGAGATAGACAGACAGGGGGAGAGATAGACAGACAGACAGACAGACAGACAGGTGGAGAGACAGACACAGACAGACAGACATGTGGAGAGATAGACAGACAGGGGGAGAGATAGACAGAGACAGACAGGTGGAGAGACAGACACAGACAGACAGACAGGTGGAGAGACAGACAGACAGACAGACAGGTGGAGAGACAGACACAGACAGACAGACAGGTGGAGAGATAGACAGACAGGGGGAGAGATAGACAGAGACAGACAGGTGGAGAGACAGATAGAGACAGACCTGGATCCTGGATGAGTGGCGAGGGAAAGCGTTCAGCCGGAGAGGAGGCCTGTGGGACAGCTGTGCTCTCGAAGGGTTATAGAGTCTGCATCAACCTTTAATCTGAGATTTTACCTCCTCCATTAGCAGTGATCGATATGAGCTTGAGCTGCTGTATGATCCTGTGCCAGGACAATGTGTGTGTGCGCCAGGTGTGTTTGATGCCAATGTGTGTGTGTGTGAGATGCAGGACAGAGAACGAGAGGAATCGCGGCGCTGAACACGGTTCTTCGGCGTATGGAAGGTATAGGAGTCATACATCATTGCAGGCCTAAGCCATTGATTCTTGTCATAGAGAAATGTATTCATGTCACTTGAATCTAGTCACCCAAAAGCACTCGATTCATTCCCTGATTCGTTCAGGCAAGGGTTACACTTGTGAGAGTGTTTGTTCACTTAACATCTTCATTCAGAAACTATTTCTATCTTTGTGGCTGCAAACATGATGCTGCTCTTGTGCTTCAAGCGTTTCTCACTAAAAACATCAAGCAAATCAATGATTTCAATGAGCCTGAAGACACAGATTCATTCAGACACTCGGTGTATTGTTTAAACCTCAGGCCACTCGTGTTCAGTGTGTGTGTGTCCTTCAGCCACGGTGTGTGTGTGTGCTCTTCAATAGCAGATACCAAGACAGAATACTACATTAAAGCAAATATCAGTACATGGGAAGAATTGCTCACGAAGAATTGTAGAAATAATCTGCCATTTAATCTGACACACACAAACACACACACACACACAGAGAGAGAGGGGGACAGAGTCATGTGATTCCACCACTGATGCTAGTGAAGGTCAATGAGGATTATTAGAAACACACACTCACCAAGCACCCGTGTGTGTGTGTGAGGTCCCTCCACATAAAGTATCTGCGGCACAAGTGTGTGTCGCTCGTCTCAGTAAACTCAGATTCTCTGCTGTGATGTTCAGTTGATCAGAGTCTTTACTGCCAAACCTGCTGATTAACTCATGATTAATAGACCGACTCTATTAGACCGACTGATGATCTTCTCATGATTCACACATGAGCCGAGAGAGAGAGAGAGAGAGACTCTTTTTTTGAGAATTGGAATGCTCTTTATTACAAATTAACAAAAATTAAAAACAAAAATAATTACAGAAGATGTGTAAAAAATAATTCATCTTCAAACATAGAACACAATGCTCATTTGCTTCACCATTTTAGTTATAAAGAAATAAGATCATCCTTGATTTATAAAAATTTAAATCAATCAACACTCTAGACTTTATGAGTTAAGAACAACACATTCTGTCCAGGTCTTTGTTCAATCTTATTTTTCCTAGATAGCTAATTTAGCTTGACCCAAGATAAAATTTACTAACTGACAATCAATTTGTATTTTCTGCATATATTTAGCACCCAAAACAAATATTTCTTGGACAAAATTTGCATTAAAAGCATCAAAACGACTTCTTAATACATCAAATAAGGGCTTTAATCTAGAGCAACTCCATAAATGCACGAAAAACGCCTCACCGGAGAAATCCCATACTCTCTTCATTAACTGTGGCTTATACACAACTCTCCATTCAGGCTTAATGTCATCATCCACATTTAAGAAAATTACAGTACAGTGTCCTCATCTCCTAAAAATACCCCAAGTATTTTAAACCCCCTTTACTCCAAAGTCAGCCATCAGGAATGCTTAGTTCCTCTTCCACTTTCCACAGATTAAAGCTTCACTTTTGTTCCAGTTTATTTTAGCAAAAGATAAAGCTCTAAAATCTTTAAGTAATTTCTTTTAAAATCTCTATATCTTTTTGACTATTAGCTATTATAATCACATCATCAGCATAAGCGGATAAATGAACGTTTTTTAACCCAGTCAAATGTACTCTTATCTGCTGCAATAATGGTTCTATGGCTAATGAGTAAAGCATTCCTGACAGCGAACGTCCTTGCCTGACACCTCTACCAATCTTAGAAGGAATGCATAAGCCTCCATTCACTTTCAGCACACTCTTAACATCAGTATACAGCATCTTAACCATTTCCACATAATCTTGACAGAAAGTTTTCCAGAGGTAATTATGTTCAACTTGATCAAACAATTTCTCTCGATCCAGAGAAAGCAACACACAATCTAAATTACACAACTTGGACACCCCTAGAATGTCCTGCACTAAAGAAATATTATCAAAAATGGACCTACCAGGTATGCAGTAACTCTGGTTCGGATAAATTACTTGCTGCATTACCTCTGCCATTCTATTTGGCAAAATGTTTGAGAGCAGTTTGTAATCTGTGCAAAGCAGCGACACTTTCGTGTTTTTCGGGCGCCAGTTCTTAATCTCCGTCAGGTGTCCTTTCTTCAGGAGGAGTGTAAGAACTGCTCTACGGCCGCTCAGTGACGGCCGGCCTTCAGCCGAGCTTCGTTGAGCACCGCAAGTCTGTCAAGAAAGACTAAAACTAGTATATCCACCGGTAGATCATTCGATGCCAGGAGCCGTCCCGGAGTCCATGCCCTGAAGGGCCTTTTACAACTCCTTTAGGCTCATGGCCCTAAGGAGTTTTGTGTTGGCATCCTCACACATCTGTGCCAAGTAAAAAAAAGACATTGTCAGTGTCAGGCTCTGCAACACATTCACAGCTGTACAGCTTTTCATAAAAACAACTTGCTCTCTTTCTAGTATCAATGGGGTCAGACAATAATGTACCAAATTCGAGCGCAGTGCATGAATTAATATTTTCTGTCCATTCTTTTTTCAAAACAAAAATTAAAGAATTTTTTGGAGCATCCATTTGGTCAATATTCTGAAAACGGGACCTGAGGTTGGGACAAACACGAAAACAAAAACATGATTTTCAAATAAAGCTCCAACCTTTAAAAGTATACCTTTTTATAATCTCTTCAACCTCAAAAGAAACTGGTTTGAAGGTTTCAGAAAATAAAACAGCAACTCCTCCACGGTTAGCAGTGTTGTGGTTTAGAATAGAGATGCCATCCCATCTCTTTCCCAATCTTCAATCCCAGTCTCATTCTCTTTCCCAATCAGCAATCCCAATCCCATTATTTTTCCCAATCTGCAATCCCAATCCCATTCTCTCTCCCAATCTGCAATCCCAATCCCATTCTCTCTCCCAATCTGCAATCCCAGTCTCATTCTCTTTCCCAATCAGCAATCCCAATCCCATTATTTTTCCCAATCTGCAATCCCAATCCCATTATCTTTCCCAATCTGCAATCCCAATCCAATTCTCTCACCCAATCTGAAATCCCAATCCAATTCTCTCTCCCAATTTGCAATCCCAATCCTATTCTGTCTCCCAATATGCAATCCTAATCCCATTCTCTTTCCCAATCTGCAATCCTAATCCCATTCTCTCTCCCAATTTGCAGCGTTCTTGGAATCACTGTGAGTTTTTTGAGGAAAATAACATTACTCTTTTTTTTACATCTCTTGCTCCATTTGCATTCACTGAAGTAACACTAACTTCACCAATAAAGAATAATATAAAAAAGCAAAATCAGAACCGCTGATTATCATTCATTTTAGCATTAGCAAATTTAACAAATTAGCATATCATCATCTTCTTTAACCTGTACATTTCTTTGTTGGTAAAAAAACCCTTCAGCTATCAGACACCTTGTCTTTTCAATAAACTGTTTAAGATCAGGAATATATTTGTTTACTCATACCCCTCTTCTATTTTTGTTGCTTTAAGAAACAGTTTTATATCTTCCACTTCATAATTGCAACTCACGCATTCACTCTGTGAAAGATCGGATTCACTATCGGTGTCTGCCTGGTCTTCACATTGACCTGCATCTGTTCTCTTTACAGGTCTCAAGTTACAAGTATCTCTTTTCCACTTTTCGTTTAAAACCGTACCTCGTTATAAACCGTACAATTAATGTTCTGTCTCTATGCCAATGCCATCATTCTTCGCATAATTGCTCAATCAACGGCTGTTTTTCTCCTCTCGCACTGTGGGATCTCAGACACCTTAATGTCGTCTCTGAAGAAGTGAATATTCTATCGTCGATGTTTGATGTCCCACAACATTGTTAAAATCATTAGATACGTACCCAAGACATCGAATTGCCTGTATAAACTATATGTTTTAACAATGGAGAGCCACAGCTAATCTGTATTTTTTGATCGGAGACACCAATTTGCCGTAACGGAAAGATATTGTGCCAATAGCTGGTCACAGATGAACAGAGGAACATTAGATAATGTCACTTTTTTATTCATTTGTGAGGCTGACAAAATGCACTCGTGGCCCACAACTTCACTTATTGCCAAACACCGGTCCTCACACTCCGGCATGCCGGCGCCAGTGTGTTTCAACTCGCAAATCCGGGACCGCACACTTCCCCGAGTGCAGGGAGCACATGGCCGGATTAACACACACAAAAACAATTCTTAGTAACTAAAACAGACAAACAGAAGAAAAAAAGAAAGAAAAAAAAGAAAGATAGCTGAGGGTGAAACCAAATTACATTCCCCTCAAACAACACTTAAAACTCACCCAGCAAACACCCACGCATGCGTACGAGAGAGAGAGAGAGAGAGAGAGAGAGAGCGATAGAGAGAGCTGTCCTCCTGACACCCTTTCTCTCTCAGCAGGGGAAATATGATTTCTATAACTGTTCTGTATTAATTCTGAACTCTGAAGTCATTACAGGATTTTTTCGAGCCGATTCTCGTGACACTTCTGACCTTCTCGTGTGTTCTCTGTGTTTCTGCTGGATTTGAGGATTAGAGTCCAGCACTCCTAACATCTGCTGTGGCTTAGATGACACTCGATCTGGTCAGGCAATGAACTGAGAACCTGATCTGAGATCAGCTCAAACACAGCAGACGCTCCAGACTCCGGGGAACTTAGAAATGCAGAACATTCCTGTTAGGATTATGACTGTGTTTACAACTGTCTGTCAAAAAACAATAGAAATCCACACATTGACCCAGTTTAGAGAGCTAAGCAGAGTAAGAGTGTGTTTGAGTGTGTGTGTGTGTTTTGTTCAGTGCTGATGGATGTTGTATCAGGTTTTCTTCCTTCCAGTAATGAGGCTCTCTCACTCTTCTTGGTTTCTCACTTCTCTCTCTTTTACTCTCTCCTGCAGAATAAATTATGTTTATGCAAATGTCAGTAACTATTGCCAAGAGAGCAATTTTCATTTTCATCCATCTTTTTTTTGCCACTAGAAGATTTACTGTAAAACTCAATTTACATTATAAGTTTAATTTGCTGACGGAGTGCTGGACATTTGTGTGTGTGTGTGTGTGTGGGTGTGTGTGTGAGAGAGAGTGCATGTGTGTGTGTGGTTTGTGTGTGTATAATTATTATTATACACACAAAAAGGCTTAATATAAGAGTGTATCTAACGGAATAAAACACATGATAGATGATTCAAAACATCTGATCCAAAAGTGATTTTAAATGCGCTCTACAGTGTGTGTATAATTATAATGTAAGTTAATATTCTGATCATATTTTTTCCAAGCACATTTTACCAATTCCAAACCACATCAATCACAATAACTGCTATTCATTTTGTATTTAATCATCTATAAGTTATAATTTATAATATATATATCTATATATCTGTTAAAGAAGGCTGGAAGTGTAAAACTCTCTTTGCTAAGGCAAAGAATCCTGAAATATGACCCACAATTCAGCTGAAGTGTTTAGTGTGAAATACATGAATACTGTTTTTACAGTTCAGTTCAGCACCAGTTCAGGACCAGTACAGCACCAGTTCAGGACCAGTTCAGGACCAGTACAGCACCAGTTCAGGACCAGTTTCAGGACCAGTACAGCACCAGTTCTGGACCAGTTCAGGACCAGTTCAGGACCAGTACAGCACCAGTTCAGGACCAGTACAGGCACCAGTTCAGGACCAGTTCAGGACCCAGTTCAGGACCAGACAGCACCAGTTCAGGACCAGACAGCACCAGTTCAGGACCAGTACAGCACCAGTTCAGGACCAGTACAGCACCAGTTCAGGACCAGTTCAGGACCAGTTCAGGACCAGTACAGCACCAGTTCAGGACCAGTACAGCACCAGTTGTTCCTCGGCGCACGTGGTCTTCCTCTTGTGGTGTTCCTCTTCGTGGTGTTCCTCTTCTGCGGTGCTTCCTCTTCGCGGTGTTCCTCTTCGCGTGTTCCTCTTTGTGGTGCTTCCTCTTTCGCGGTGTTCCTTCTTTGAGTGTTCCTCTAGATGTTATCGTCACTGCATGAACCAGTTCATCACAGGTAAAATTTCTGGCCCATTTTACCTGTAAAAGAAAACTTGCTCAATAATCATGCAAATATAAGCTTTCATGTCCAGCCTTCTTTAGCAGTTATACAGTATATCACTTATAAATGAAAAATAAATGAATTATTAATTACTAAATAAAATGAATAGTAGTTATTATGATTGTGGTTTGGAATTGGTAAAATGTGCTTGGAAAAATATATGATCAAAATATCAACTTAACTTACATAATAGTTATACACACACTCTAGAGCGCATTTAAAATCACTATTGGATCAGATATTTTGATCATCTTTCATGTATTTTATTCCATTAGATACACTCTTATATTAAGCCTTTTTCATCTTTCTTCAAGATGTGGGTTCCTGTACACACACACACACACACACACACACACACACACACACACACACACACACACACACACACACACACACACACACACACACACACACACACACACACACACACACACACACACACACACACACACACACACACACACACACACACACACATATAGCGCTTTCACAATACAGATTTTATCAAAGCTGCTTCACAGTATCAATCAAGACAACTTAACAGTGTTTGTTTATTCATGAAAAAGACAATCAAGTTTGGTAGAGCTGATCAATGGTATGATGGGTCATTTAATTTAAATATCCCCAACTGAGCAAGCCAAAGTCAACAGTGGCAAGGAACCGAAAAACTCCCTGAAGTGACCCGATGGTGTCCTAAAACTCCATCAGATGACCCAATGGAGAAAAATAAAACCTTGGGAGAACCCAGGCTCAGTCGGGGGCCAGTTCTCCTCTGGCGTTTATGAACTAGAGGCCAAATTTACAGTAACTGTAAGATAAAAAATGTATATGAATGCCAGGCTAAATAAATGCATCTTTAGTCTAGTTTTAAACTGGGAGAGCGAGTCTGAGCAACAAACGATATCAGGAAGGCTATTTCAGAGCTTCAGAGCTAAATGTGAAAATGCTCTCCCTCCTTTGGTGGATCTGGAATATCCTGAGGAATGACCAGAAGCCTCGAATTTAGTGATCTTAAAGAGCGCAATGGATTGTAGGGCGATAGAAGAGCTGTTAAATAGACTGGAGCTAAACCATTTAGAGCTTAATAAGTCAAAAGCAATACCTTGTAATTAATACGGAACTTTACAGGTAACCAATGAAGTGATGATAAAATCGGTGTTATATGATTATATTTTCTTGATCTAGTAAGAACTCTAGCGGCTGCATTTTGGACTAACGGTAGCTTGTTTATTGGCAGTTCTAAAGGTGGAAAAAGGCTGTTTTTGTAACATATGAAATATGATTTTCAAAAGACAGGTTGCAGTCTAATGTAACACCCAGGTCTTTTACTGTAGTGGATAAAGCAACAGGGCATCCTAATATGTTAAAGTCGTGCTGCGAAAGGTTTTGTGGACGGTTTTTAGGACAGATAAGTATTACCTCTGTCTTGCCTGAATTTAATAAAAAGAAAATTACAACATCATCCAATCTTTCATATCTTTAACACAATCTGTCAATTTGCGATAATTTAGCGTATTCTTCTGGCCGTGACTGAAATATATATTTGAGTGTCATCAGCATAAGAATGGAAACTAACTCCATGTTTCCTTGTAATATTACCAAGTGGCAGCATATATATTGAGAATAATAGAGGGCCTAACACAGATCCCTGCGGCACTCCATAGTTTGCCGAAGTTATGATCGATTTTTCTCCTTTTAAGTAGACGAAATGGTAGCGGTCAGATAAGTATGACCTGAACCAGCTTAATGCTTGTCCTTGAACACCAGTGTAGTTCTGTAGTTCGATCTAAGAGTATTGTGTAATCTATAGTATCGAATGCAGCGCTTAAGATCAAGTAAAACTAGTATTGAGATACAGCCTTGGTCAGAAGCTAGAAGTAGATCATTTGTGATTCTAACAAACGCAGTTTCAGTGCTATGATGTGGCCTGAATCCAGACTGAAACTTTTCATAGATGTCGTTTTCTTGCAAGAAGGAGCCGAGTTGAGCAGACACAACTTTTTCTAATATTTTTTACATAAATGGAAGATTTGAGATGGGTCCGTAATTTGCTAGGTTATTTGGATCTAAATTGTTGTCCTAAATGGTGTCCTAAAACTCCATCAAGTGACCCAATGGTGTCCTAAACTCAATTAGGTGACCCAATGGTGTCCCAAAACTCCATCAGGTGACCCAATGGTGTCCTAAAACTCAATCAGGTGACCCAATGGTGTCCCAAAACTCCATCAGGTGACCCAATGGTGTCCTGAAAACTCCATCAGGTGACCCAATGGTGTCCTAAAACTCCATCAGGTGACCCAATGGTGTCCTAAAACTCCATCAAGTGACCCAATAATGTCCTAAAACTCACTCAGGTGACCCTGATGTGTGTCCTAAAACTCCATCAGGTGACCCTATGGTGTCCTAAAACTCACTCAGGTGACCCTATGGTGTCCTAGAACTCAATTCAGGTGACCAAATGGTGTCCTAAAGCTCCATTAGGTGACCCAATGGTGTCATAAAACTCCATCAAGTGACCCTACTGGACTTGTCTATAAAGTAGACAAGACAGTTAAGTCAATCCTAACAAATCCAAGTCACAGCGAGTCCGGTGGTGTGTGATGAGATTCCGGTGGGGTGTGATGAGATTCCCGGTAGTGTGTGATGAACGCTGTGCGGTTCCAGCTGTTCACAGTATTCATTCATCATGTGTTCCCCGTTTGCCTGTAGATCTGCTGTACAGCTTATATTGTTCTGCTGCAAGCAAACCTTTTAAAAGCAAATTTCTCACACTTTCTTCTTGCAATTTTTTGAATAGGCCACACACTTGAGTCCCTCTATTCTGTAAAACACACACTTCTCCATCCATCCGTCCATCAGTCCGTGTTTGAGCGGAGCGACACGCCTCGAGCACACGCTTCTGGAGGGAAGTTAATTAGGTGTAATCGAAGCTGAGCTGCATGTGTGTGTGTCTGTGTGTGTGTGTTTGTGCTGCCAGTGAGATTGCATAAAACTCAGCTGCTAAAACAAGTTTGTGAAATGAATGATAATGGCCCAAAACAGCCCAACATCCCATAATGAGCAATGAGAAAAATGATGAGCACAAAATAATAACTGTCTCCTGTAAGTATGTTGACAACATTCCCACAGAAACTCTTTTATTGAACTGGTTTCCCTGCGAGAGATGATGTCCCCTCCTCCTTTCAGCTTTATCTCCTCAATTACACTGCTGACATTTTCAACATCCAGATCTTAAATGAAAAAGCTGTTGGTTGCCCACAGGATGTTTTCACAACGTTTATGCCGTGCATGATGTGACTGTGATCTGCCAGACAAATGGCATCACTTTTTACTTGCCATACTGTATAATAATCGTGAAATACCCACAATCGCCATCTTGGATCTGGCCTCCAATGAGCTGGTTCTTGCATTAGTCCTGGTGTTTTCTTATCAACATTAGGGACCGGTTTCATGAAACATTCTTATGAATAACAAAGTGGAGGATATTTTGTATTCCCAAAAGTACTTCTTATAAATGTTATTTTATATGTGTTTTTATAGAAAATGAAAGTATTATTTTTTCCTTACAGTATCTCTCTCTCCATTCATTAGCGGAATTTTCTGGCTCTGTAATTTAGTAGGGGCGCTATTACGCATCTTCTGAGTCAAAACAGAGGAGAAGAAGCATAAACAAGTGATATCATATGTAAGCAGATGCACACGTAAAACCATATGATCATTAAACAGCTTATAAATCAAAACTGTAAATCAAATGTTACTGAATAACATGTCGACTAAGACGAGCTCCAGGACTGAAGCGTTCAACTTGATCGACTACATCTGTGTTTGATCATCGCTCTGAATACCATCCAGACGAAGCCTTTGACAAAAACACATTTTTCTCAACTTTTTGCTCAAAATGTTTTTTTATTTTGACTTTTATTTATGAAACTTACCACACATTCAATTGTTGATAAAAAATAATTAATGAAGCTAGGTTAAAACACTTTGTTGTTGCTGTTTAAAATCAGTGTATGCAACAAAATATTCTGGGGCCATGAAAATTTAGTGCAAATGATTAAAAACGCTGGTGGGGAAAGAGTTTAAAAATCATCATAAATAACAGCTTAAAGTAAGGATGACTGCTGCTGTGTTTCAGGCGTGATTGCTCTTGCCAACCGAAGGGCTTCAGGTCAAATGGTCCACATAGCTTTCAGCAAGTACATTCATTAAACAAACACTTCTCCTGTCCTGTAGCAAAAGAACATGATTGTGAGGCACTTGCTGTGCTGAATAGATACATGTATCATTAAAATTTGTCAGGGATTGAATTTGTTGTATTACACTATTTTATTCCTTGAAGAAAAGATGTTCTTAAAGGGATACTCCACCCAAAAATGAAAATACTGTCATCATACCTCAAGTTGTTGCAAACCTATGCGAGTTTCTCTCTTCTGCTGAACTCAAAGGAAGATATTTTGAAGAACGATTGGAACCAAACAGTTGTTTGGCACCATTGACTTCTATAGTAGAACCTCATACAGGTTTGCAACAACTTAAGGGCAAATAAATGATGACCGAATTTTCATTTTTTGGTGGAGCTATCCCTTTAAGTAAATATTGAGAACTTTTTTAAGAAATGCACTTACGAATTTTTTGACACGATGTCAACAGTGGATGTGACAAAGCGGCCATTGCCAATCCAAGAACGTCTGAAATACTGTCGGCCGCAGCAGAACTGATTATTATGGCTCAGTGGCGGATGCAGAACGTGACAGATGGGTGGGCCTGGATTAAGTCGAGGTGGGCCAGAATCGAGGGTTTCTAGATTTTGTATTAGCTTTACTTGTAGATAGGCTATATTTATGGAGATGAGAAATAAAAACTGCACTGTACAGCTATGATCAGCTGTTCTGTCAAGCTTTTGAAGTTGTTACGGAAGAGGCCGAAGCTGATCAGTTGGTTTTTGTCACATGCCACATTTTACCACATCTGTCGCGACAACGTTGCTTCCATTATGAGAGCATACATTTGAAATGACAAACTTGAGCGCGCAAAAGAGGTGATCTGTGAATGGGCCCTATTCTTTTTCTTTCCAAGACGTGCTCATGTGAACAATGAGCTTCGTCCGCTCTCCTTGCAAAGGGTCTCGAGAGTCTGGACACAATATGTACAGTGACATGACATCACTGCCAGATTCAGACTGTGCGTTCGCTGGCGCTGAGCCAGAGATGGACGATGCTCAGGCACTCGTCATATCATATAAAGTGTAATAAAATTATGTTGTTTTTTATTAATCTGTGTTGGGTGGGCCACTTGTCAATCTGGGTGGGCACGTGTCCACCCAGGCCCATACGGTAAATCCGCGCCTGTTATATGGCTTTTTCTGTTGCTTGCGTTCACATCTGGCATACAAAAACAGGTGTCAGAATTTAACTTACGAACTGTATTTGAGAAATCTTGTGAATTCCAGCCTCAGGTCCTTGGGGCCAAGTGCTGATGCTTCATTAGATCATGTTTTAGTTTGATGTGATGTTAACACATCTAAAAAATTATGTTTTGATGAGAAACACACAGTCATGTGACACACACACATCATACAGTAGGATAATTAACTCAGATGATCATGTTTCAACCATCTTTTTTTTACTGCAGAAAATCATCATGAGAGTTTTTTACTGCTGCTGCAGTGAACCTTGAGTCCATCCCCCCCCAACCACAGGCTGCACACAGCAACCAGCTCCTATCATCGCCATAGCGACAGAGACACATTCTCACCTTTAATGAGAGGGTTTCTTTGCTGTCAGTGTTTGTGAATGTCACCTTATAGCAGCGGCATCTTAGTTGACTTGGAAAGATTTACTGCCAAAACCAGCAGGGATTCCCCTGTATTTCCCTCGATTCTCCCATTCCTGTGTTTCCCTGATTACTTTCCCCATTTGCCAGCGTTCCCCTGATTCTCCCATTCCAGCGTTGCCCCTGGTTCTCTCTCCCCATCCCAGCGTTTCCTGATTTCTCGTCCTCTGCTTCCCTGATTCTCCCATTCCTGTATTTCCCTGATTCTCCCATTCCAGCGTTTCCCCTGATTCTCTTATTCCAGTGTTTTCCCTGATCCTCTCATTCCTCTGTTTCCCTGATTCTCTCATTCCTGTGCTTCCCTGATTCTCCCATTCCTGTGTTTCCCTGATTCTCCCATTCCTGCGTTTCCCTGATTCTCCCATTCCTGCGTTTCCCTGATTCTCCCATTCCTGCGTTTCCCTGATTCTCCCATTCCTGCGTTTCCTGATTCTCCCATTCCTGCGTTTCCCTGATTCTCCCATTCCTGCGTTCCCCTGATTCTCCCATTCCTGCGTTTCCTGATTCTCCCATTCCATTCCTGCGTCTCCCTGATTTCCCATTCCTGATTCCCCTGATTCTCCCATTCCTGCGTTTCCCTGATTCTCCCATTCCTGCGTTTCCCTGATTCTCCCATTCCTGCGTTTCCCTGATTCTCCCATTCCTGCTGTTTCCCTGATTCTCCCATTCCTGCGTTTCCTGATTCTCCCATTCCTGCGTTTCCCTGATTCTTCCCATTCCTGCGTTTCCCTGACTCTCCCATTCCTGCGTTTCCCTGATTCTCCCATTCCTGCGTTTCCCTGATTCTCCCATTCCTGCGTTTCCCTGATTCTCCCATTCCTGCGTTTCCCTGATTCTCCCCATTCCAGCGTTTTCCCTGATTCTCCCATTCCTCTGTTTCCTGATTCTCCCATTCCTGCGTTTCCCTGATTCTCCCATTCCTGCGTTTCCCTGATTCTCCCATTGCTGCGTTTCCCTGATTCTCCCATTCCTCCGTTTCCTGATTCTCCCCATTCCTGCGTTTCCCTGATTCTCCCATTCCTGCGTTTCCCTGATTCTCCCATTCCAGCGTTTCCCTGATTCTCCCATTCCAGCGTTTCCCTGATTCTCCCATTCCAGCGTTTCCCTGATTCTCTACATTCCTGCGTTTCCCTGATTTCTCCCATTCCTGCGTTTCCCTGATTCTTCCATTCCCAGCGTTTCCCTGATTCTCCACATTCCTGCTGTTTCCCCTATTCTCCCATTCCTGCGTTTCCCTGATTCTCCCATTCCTGCGTTTCCCTGATTCTCCCATTCCTGCGTTTCCCTGATTCTCCCATTGCTCTGTTTCCCTGATCTCTCCCATTCCTCCGTTTCCTGATTCTCCCATTCCTGCGTTTCCCTGATTCTCCCATTCCTGCGTTTCCTGATTCTCCCATTCCTGCGTTTCCCTGATTCTCCCATTCCAGCGTTTCCTGATTCTCCCATTCCTGCGTTTCCCTGATTCTCCCATTCCTAGCGTTTCCCTGATTCTCCCATTCCAGCGTTTCCCTGATTCTCCCATTCCAGCGTTTCCCTGATTCTCCCATTCCTGCGTTTCCCTGATTCTCCCATTCCTGCGTTTCCCTGATTCTCCCATTCCAGCGTTTCCCTGATTCTCCCATTCCTGCGTTTCCCTGATTCTCCCATTCCTGCGTTTCCCTGATTCTCCCATTCCTGCGTTTCCCTGATTTCTCCCATTCCTGCGTTTCCCTGATTCTCCCATTCCTGCGTTCCCTGATTCTCCCATTCCTGCGTTTCCCTGATTCTCCCATTCCTGCGTTTCCCTGATTCTCCCATTCCTGCGTTTCCTGATTCTCCCATTCCTGCGTTTCCCTGATTCTCCCATTCCAGCGTTCTCCTGATTCTCCCATTCCTGCGTTTCCCTGATTCTCCCATTCCAGCGTTTCCCTGATTCTCCCATTCCTGCGTTTCCCTGATTCTCCCATTCCTGCGTTTCCCTGATTCTCCCATTCCTGCGTTTCCCTGATTCTCCCATTCCTGCGTTTCCCTGATTCTCCCATTCCTGCGTTTCCCTGATTCTCCCATTCCTGCGTTTCCCTGATTCTCCCATTCCTGCGTTTCCCTGATTCTCCCATTCCTGCGTTTCCCTGATTCTCCCATTCCTGCGTTTCCCTGATTCTCCCATTCCTGCGTTTCCCTGATTCTCCCATTCCTGCGTTTCACTGATTCTCCCATTCCAGCTTTTCCCCTGATTCTCCCATTCCTGCGTTTCCCTGATTCTCCCATTCCAGCTTTTCCCTGATTCTCCCATTCCTGCGTTTCCCTGATTCTCCCATTCCTGCGTTTCCCCTGATTCTCCCATTCCAGCTTTTCCCTGATTCTCCCATTCCTGTGTTTCCCTGATTCTCCCATTACATCTATACACTGAGATGTGTCCTTTGTCCTTCACACAGCTCTGACTTCCTCAGAGTGGAAACCAGTCATCCTCTTTTATTTCTGGGATTTGGCAAGAGAGAGAGAAAGCGAGGGATAAATAATGTGACACGCTTCTATCAGTGTTAATTAGCTGCTGTGCTGTTTCTTTAGTAAATCAAACATTGAGGGAGACACAATTATCTCGGGCATGTCTCCTCTCAGCATCTGTTCTCAGCAGCTGTTTCACACACACACACACTGAAGCAGGGAGAGAAAGAGGAGAGATGCTGGACATTTACACTAGTCCTAAAACATTAGAAATAACACACAATCTGCTTCTAAAATGAAAACTACTAATGTTGTGAGATGTTGTGGACAGTCTAGAGTTCATAATTCGTCTACATGCGACGGGCCTCCGGGCCTTCAGTTTCCACAGAACATTGTTTGCTGACTCAGTGTGTTTTGAAATGTTTTTGTAAGTGTGTGTAGTTCCAGTGGGTTTAATGACAGACCTGCAGATTTATTCAAGCTCTTACATCAGTTTTTCAGTAGAAATTTGTGTGTTTTGAGCTGAAGTGTCAGTTGGACTGTTTTTCAGTGATGTACAAACTGCTCATGTTCTGCGGATGAGTTTCTGCATCCCGATCCTCTAATGTTCCTGAACCCCCAGAGACTCATGTGAACTCCTGCTGCAGTGCTTTACTGTACTTTACTGTGATTCTGACTGACTGATGAGCCTGAAGTGTTTTCTGTGTACATCCCCAACACGTAGACCGAGCAGGGTTTCTAAAAACTGCTTGGCTCTGGTCTCTATCTGACTGTATTTTTTATACTGTATATCTCATGTCGTGTCGGGCCAGTTCTGCTAATGTTGTGTTCTCTGTTCTCTCTCTCGCAGTCTGTGTTTGTGTGTGAGAGAGTGTGTCTGGTTTCTGATCTCTGTTCTCTGTTCTCTCTCTCTGCAGTGGACGGCTGTACAGATTGGTCTGTGGACTACCTGAAATACAAAGTTCTGCTTGGGGAACCTGTGAGGATTAAATGTGCTTTATTTTATGGATACATCCGTGCCGAACTACACACACGCCCAGAGCGCTGGACTCAGTCTGATGTGGTACAAGAGCACGGGCCACGGGGACTTCGAGGAGCCCATCTCCTTTGACGGGGTTCGCATGAGCAAAGAGGAGGACTCCATCTGGTTCAGGCCCACTGAACTACAGGATGGGGGACATTACTCCTGTGTGCTGAGGTACGCGTGTGTGTGTAGAATCCATCTGGTTCAGGACCAACGAGCTACAGGCCACTACTACAGTGTCCCATTCCTCGGCAGAGGCTCAGTGGTTGATGTAGGTTGTCTAGAAACCGGAAGGTTGGTGGTTCAATCCCCGGTTCCACCTGACCAAGTGTCAAGGTGTCCATGAGCAAGACATGAGCTGTGTGTGTGAGACACCTAACCCCAGCTGCTCCCGACGAGCTGGATGGCGCCTTGCATGGCTGATGGTCGGTGTTTGAATGAGAGAGTGAATGGGTGAATGTGAGGTAATATGTAAAGCACTTTGGTGGCCATTGGGACTCTATAAATGTAGTCCATTTACCATTTACTCCTGCATGCTGAGGTGCGTGTGTGATCTCAGATCTTCTCACTGCCTCCTCATCTGACCAGAAAATGTCTCGGGGTTCCGACTGTAACCCCTGTTCTCTGAGAGGTGTGTGTGTGTGAGAGACACTGTGTAGATGACGACACTTTGAGGAACGCCTTTAGCGTAACGCATCTGAAGTATGAAATGAAACTAATCTAATGCTGATTGGTGATGCGTCATGATGTAACATGGGACGGCATACACGGAAGCTACAAAGGGTTGTCGGCAGGGCCTGAAGTTAACTTTTTCAGCCACCGGCCACTGTGGCAGGTGGATTTAAAAATTCACCTGCCACAGAGACTTTTTACCAGCCATTTTTTTTGGCCTAACAAACGTGGAGAAAAAAAACCCGTGAATTTCACAATACAGTTCTTTAACTTGTAAGAATACATATATAATACAGAATATATATATATATATATATATATAGTATAGGCTATAATATAGTATATACTCAACAGATAGACCTACCGCAGCTCGTAAACAAATCACACGTGGCTATGTTGATGGCTGATTTAGTCACGTATAGACAGATCCTGACAGCTTTTAGTTACAGCGTTCAGGAACCGTTAACTATGAGCTAAATTAATATTGTTATTACTGGTAAAATTACCGGGTACCGGACATTTTCTCACCGGTTCCCGACCCAACTCCCAACATGCACAGTTGCACACGCACACATCTGTGCAACTGTCATTGTACTGTAGCCTACATCAGCGTTACATTATCTCATCCCATCTCACCAACAGTTTAATACTCGCACATCCAAACGAAGTCAGAAAGGGCCTCATCTTCTTTCTGATCGCATGAACATTACGAAACAACAGTCGCTGTCATAAATCAGCCGCTCACGAACCTTTGTATTAAAATGTCTTCTCTACTTTTCTTATGATCCTCATCTTTTTGTTGGTTGTTTGTTTCAGATGGCCTCTTTATCCCAGTAATGTGCTGCCACATTTTAGCCAACGCAAAAGTCCAATGCAATAGCGGACTTTGTTGAAATGTAAAAATCCTAATGAATCACTCAATTCTCATTGGCTACCTGCCAATGTGGCAGGTAGATTGACAGTGTTACCCGCCAATAGCAAAATTCACCCGCATTTGGCAGGTGGTCGGGTGTTAAGTTTAGGCCCTGGTTGTCGGCACACAAGAGAGTTAGCTCCAGGCTATAGTATTTGATAAAAGTATGAGGGGATGGCCCATCCAGCCACATCACACACTTCTTGGATGGGGGCAGAGTGACCAGTCCTGCTACTCTCTCATCTCCTTTTTATTTTCAATTTGCGGACGGAGCACTGCCAGCCGCGAGCCTGTGAAGCGGACAGAGCAGCATGCAGAATGAATTGAATTGCCTCGGCACCCACACAGAATCTTAAGTGCAGAGTAGACTCGTAATCTCACGTGCTTCTTCCTCAACGGGATATCCAAGCCACTAGATTCTGTATAGCAATGCAGTTCTTACGTGACAAACAAGTTCTTACGGAGTTCCTTATGGGACAAACAACACTTGCTGTAGAGCAAAAAGATAACTCTGTCTATGGTGCCAGGCATCCCTTTGTAGCTTCCGTGTATACCGACACGTTATGTCATGCCACAGCACCAATCAGGATTGGTTTAGTTTCATTCATACTTCAGATGCATTGCACTAAGGGCGTTCTCCAAAGTGTCTTCATTCGAAGCAGTTCGAGTTTCCTCAAAAGGGAACATTACTGATGTCATCAATCACATCCATTGATTAGAAGAGACAACAATACAGTGAATGAAGCAGGTCGCTTTGATTTCAGACAACAAGCCGATATAGTTCAAATCTAACCCTGATCAAATGAGCTAATCAAGTCTTCAGGATCACTAGAGAGCTACAGGTAGAAGAGTTTGATAAAGGTTGGAGCTGAACTCGAGAACAAGAGTCCAGAACCACTCATATCGGGAATACACAGCTAATTCAGATTTGAAATATGATGGATTAAAGGTGAATCTAAAGAGACAGGATTGAGAACTTTTACTGTAAGCTGTTAAAACGCAATGTATTTTGTGGGTATAGAGTTGTGATCTCGCTCTCATTGAAATCTGTTGTTGTGTAATATGTTGGTTTGGTAAAATTTGGGCTGTGGTCATTTACTGTAATCAGGACCAGCACAAACTCAATCAACAAGACTCATCCATCCACCCTGAGAGAGATGTCTGGTGTCTTAATACAGACACTCATCTAGACAAATAACAGCTGCGAGAAAAGAACATGATGATGATGATGAAGATACTTTCATTCCACTTTGTCGGATGCTATTCTTTTATTGTAGGTTCAATAATGAGGTTTCTGATTCAGGTCACGCTCTTAAACTTAATGACAGACTCAAGCGTTGGTTCTTCGGTGTGGATATTGTTTGAGAACAGCATGTGTGTGTTCATTGAGTTCAATCCACCGAAAACAGGGAAAGGCCGTTCATCACGTGCTGTAAGTACGTAATCATCTAACCTCACAGGTAAAGGCTGTTCCCTGTCAATGGCTCATTAGCTCCCTCATTCAGGAAAGATGTTGGAGTCTCTCTCTGAACTGAAACACCCTTTGATCCGAAGCGAAACACTGTCAGCGAATGATGAAGAAGAAGGAGAGCTTAAACTATACTTCAGGAGAAACATATTCATCTGATCCTGTCATTCACAACACAAGCATATTACCTCATTCCCCTCCAGCAGACCTGCTCTCTCTCTCTCTATATATATTCTCTCTCTCTCTCCCCTCTCTCTCTCTCTCTCTCTCTCTCTCTCTCTCTCTCTCTCTCTCTGCATTTAACAATGTGCTGATATAGTGGATTTGTTTTGTGAGTGTCTGTGTGTGTGTCATTAGCGGCCCCAGGATTTTGATTCTAGGTGGGCCTCCAGAAAACTAGATGGGCTTGTAAAAATAAGCCACAAAAACTGCATATCTGTTTCAGCGCTTTTCTGCAGCACAAACAAGCTGCTTTGCGTTTCATATTAGCTAATAGATACCGTCTGTGTCTGTCTCATTGAGCTTGCTTGAAAAGCTTGCGTGCCAACGTCATTCATTTCATTGGATCACTTGCTGATGAGACGATGCAGCCTGTGAGCAGGCTTAAGAGTCCACAAGTGGGATAGAAGCTGCTGATTGGCTGAGAAGATTTCACTCAAAGCTTTTCTAGGGCTGCTTATTGGATGAACTGCTAGAATGAAAATCTCTCACCTGGGTCAAAATGGGCGGGCCCAGACTTAAAATGGGTGGGCCCAGGCCTGCCCAGGCCCAATGGTAGTGCCGCGGGTTGTGTGTGTGTGTGTCTGTGCCTGTGTGTGTATTGAGGCAGTTGAATTTATACAGTGTATTAATTAAAACAGTCATTCTGAACATTTACACAATTAATGAAGTTGAAAAGTCAGCAACAAGCATTAGAAAGCCAGAACAAGCAAGTGTTGATGTGTTTGTGTGACTCTCATTTGAAAATCACATGTCTAGTATCTCTAAAACAGCGTTTTCCCATCTAATATCTAAAAAATTTATCCAAATCACGCCACATGCTCTCATTGACAAATGCGGAACAGTTAGTTCATGCGTTCATGATAAGACTAGATTATTGTAATGCTCTACTGGGTGGTTGCTCTGCAGGCTTAATAAACAAACATCAGCTAGTCCGAAACGCAGCCCGTCTCAAGTTCTTACCAGAACCAGGAAGTATGACCATTTCAGCCCGGTTCTGTCAACCCTGCATTGGCTGCCAATTAAACATTGTATACATTTTTTTAATATTGCTGATTACTTACAAAGCACTAAATGGTTTATCTCCAGTTCTTGGTTTATCTCCAGTTCTTGCATTCAGACAATACACTATAGACTTCCTTAATTCTAAATCAGACTGCATAGTTTACAGGTCTAGTCTACGGTGGACCTGCGCTGGACCCATCCAGACTCATCCTTAAGTGCCGGCTTCATCGAACACGACAGCCATCGGCACTGATTACAGATGGAAATGGACAAATACTCTTAATGTTTCGATCCATTTTGTCTTGTAATGCTACCCGAATCACACACTGTTCCTTCGTTGGCCAGAGGAGAACTGGCCCCTGACTGAGCCTGGGTTCTCCCAAGGTTTATTCTCCATTCTGTCCCTGATGGAGTTTTAGTTCCTTGCCACTGTTGCCTTGCTTTTGGCTTGCTTATTTGGGGACATAATGTTCAACAATATTATTGATCTGTGTTGTATTATTTTCATGTTATCACTGTGAAGCTGCTTTGATAGAATCTGTATTGTAAAAAGCCCTATATAAATAAAGATGACTTGACTATTGTTCAGCTTTTGGGTTTATAGTTCAGTGTTTAGGTTTATAGTTCAGCTTTTGTGCTTTTAGTTTCAGCGTCTGGGTTTATTGTTCAGCGTCAGCGTCTGGGTTTATAGTTTAGCTTTTGGGTAAAATGTTCAGATGTGGGCCTCGTAATAGAGTGAAGCTGCTGTTGATCTGAATGGAGGTGTTGAGGGTTGATCACCCATCCTCAGAGAAAGGAACACCCAGGATTTTGAATCTAGTCACATGCTTCATTTCCAGCTCATCAATGTAGTTGGGAGTTTATGAGTTGCTCTTTCTAGTACACTGTTGTAGTCGAACACTGATGATTCAGATGAAAAAAACAGCTTCCCTTTATCAGCCTCAACAAGTGAAAAGTGTGGCCTCAGTCCCATAGCCAGATCAAATCAAATTAAATTTCTGAGGATCTACTCAGGACTGAAGTTTCCTGACACAAGTGTCATCATTCAAGCATTGAACGCATTTTCCTGAGGTCACTTGGGTTCGCTGGTTAGAGAACACACACACACACACACACACACACAGACACAGATGTTTAGAGAGAAGTGTTGAGGATTGAGACACTGTGTCGTCCATCCATCACTCATCCGTTCTCAGACACAATCGTTTGTTCCGTATCAGAGCCAGATAGAATATTTAACAGCACTAGACTTGAGGGAACTCATTTGCACAGGTGTGTCCATATGTCTGATAATCTCACGTCATGTTGAATTTACATCTCCGCCTCATAAAAATGCCCTACTCAAACTGACAGCACACCTAACTGCACGAGCCGGCTTTAGGCCTGACTACACACGGTCACTTCATGCTTTTCTTTGATCGGATAGCTCTTGAGAAAGACGGATTTAAATCCGATCGCTCGAAACCACTTCAGATCAGTTCAGCATCTGGTTGTTGAAACCACATATGTAGGTTTTAGCACGCATCGCTTAAAACACTCATCGCCGCAGATGAATCTGTGTATCTCAGCAAGCCAACACTCAAACTAGTGTTGCACGGTGCACCGATTCTTGGCAAAGTCATCGCGAGACTCGGAAATTGAAAACCTCACAATACCTAAATTTATTAGTATCAATACTTTTATGAATGACCGTGTTCCAGATTTGTAAGAGACTTATTTCATGTTGGTGTGTGCCATGCACGCTTCCAGTCTCTCCCTATGAATGTCTGTGTTTCTCCTCACGCACGCAGCAAAGAAGCTGCAGCTGTCATGAGAACGAACACTACCGCAGACGGCTGCATGCGCGAGCACACGTGATACAGTGGCCGCCGGTCAGTAGAGGAGTGGCCAATCCAGGAGAGTCGAATCTTTCCCGGTGGGCCGGTCGTGTTCGAGGCCCGCGAGGGCCGGTCTGATAGTTATACATTGCAAGTTATTAGCAACAAAATCCAGCTGTGTTTGTCAGCGGCGATAGTTGTGTGCACCGTGTGAAAGACGGTGCGTGAGCCGGCAAAAGACACTGTATCCAACAGATAGCAGCGAAAAGAGCGCTGCTTGATTAAAAAAAAAAACCAACAACAACAGATTTTAGCGCTAGATCTCTTTATTTAATAGCAAACTAAATGAATTATCTGCTAGTTAACTGGAGATGTTTAATTTATTTTTGTATTAGGTGTACAACTTTCCCCCCAACTTTCATAGATAGCATAAATAATTTGCAAGCTGCTAAAATAAAGGATACAGAACATCAGCAAAATGATCTATCGGCTATATGATTATAATCAGAGCATGTGCATGTCAGTGATTTATTTATATTAAATTAAAAAGAGCACAGACCTATGCAAAGGAGGTGCATGTGAAATGCCTTGTAAGAAATACTTTCCTTTTCAGGAAAAGTATTGAAAAAGTATCAAAATCGCTATACTTGACTTGGTATCGGTATTGAAACAATAATTTTGGTATCGTGACATAACTAGCACAAACTGCCACAAATGAAACAGAAAGTAAGTTGCAGATGCTCAAAACGCAATCGTCCTCATTAAAAAAGCGAGACTAGATGATCTTACCACTGCTGATGCCGCTCTGTCCTATCACGGTCTTATCTTGAAATTAGCTGATAATAAATGAAATGCTTTCACTGACATGGAATGCGGTAATTGAAGATCGGATTTATGTTAGTTTTGAGACACATTTATGTGGGCAAGTGTGAATGAAACTGTTTTAACAAATCAGATACATGAAATGGCCAGGAGGAAATGTCTTCATCCAGTTTGTAGACTTCATCTAGTCTCCATCCACATCTTGATTGTACTTGTTTTTTTTTTCATTCTCATTACGTTTATTTAAATATAGCTTAATTTAAAAGTCACGCTGAGGCCTCTGATGGCTCACATTCACGGTTCATTAATCATTTGTAGACTGTCCGCCTGTCTTCTGCTGTCCTGTATATAAAGAAGAGCTGTGTTTAGTGTTACAGGAACAGTGTTGTATTATTTCACCAGAGAATCAAACGCAGACTAATTATAAGACCCTGTTTTAAAGCTGGAAGAGTGGATAACATGTTGTGGAGGGATGTTAAGCTTTAGTTTTCATTCTCTGTGTCCTCAGCGTTCTCCGTTCACTCTTCGAGTCAGCACTTCTCTCCGTTCTGCATTGTGTTGTTTCTTCGGTTCAGGGAGTTGTTTTCCAACAAATTCAATTGTGGCAGTAGGAGGCGTCCGCTGAGAGCATCATTCAACAAACCTGAGGAATGGCCTGCTGGTTCCCTGCTCTCATTTCTGCTGATCTGAGATGTCTGGTACCGGAGACAAGCAAAAAAACAATCACTGAGAATGATGTGAAAACACGGCAGAGCGTTTACGGCATTAGTCCCATAAAGACTCGTTTCAACAATTAAGGGGATTTCTGTGAGGTTCCTATCTCCTGCTGATTCGACACGAAAGTGCAAACATTTGATTTCCTTTTGCGTTTGTCTGTGTGAAGCTTGTTGATGGTGTTGGTTTTGTGTGTTTTGCAGGAACTCTACGTACTGTATGAAAGTGTCGAAATGTCACTCACGGTGGCCGAGAGACAACTCGGGTCTCTGTTACAACTCCAGAGATGAGGTACTTTGAGAAGGCCGAGTTGAGTAAGAGCAAAGACATCCTCTGTCCTGATATAGATGACTACACACAGTTCGGGAAAGAGCCAGAGATCACCTGGTACAAGGTACAGTCACCTTGTTTATTTTTTCTACAATACTCTTCATTTTGTTTCCATCCCATCATCGTCATCTCCATCTCACCAAAAACACGCTTTTACCGTTTTCGTTCAGAGTTAGAAATTGAAGCTATAATGCAGAAAAAAAGACCTTGCATCAATCCTGAAGTCCTGAGGCAGAAGATGAGCCAGAGAAACTGTGGAGCCGGTCAGTTTCTGCCAGCCGTCAGACTTCACTAGCACTAATTCATCTGAAGCAGGCGCGTGTCAATTTAAACGTCTGCTGCACTTTAGTTTCCGGCTAAATTGAATCAAAGACAGATGATTCGCTGTGGACATTCGTGCTGGAAACATGACTGCATTTAGTTAGCCCTCACAGCATCCGGCACAGAGAGCGAGCGATGAACCCACTGATAAAACTGTCTGATTCTCCAACAAATGACTGATCACTGGTTCATATCAGTCTTCAAACCGTGGCTATAAGAGGTCTCGTTTGCAGTTCTTGAATCATTTCCTCCTCCTTCTAAAAACATTTTTAATATCTTGGTGTTCTTTTTTCTAATCATACAAAAGTGGTATGTTTTCATTTAAATCAATGAATTGTGTCTGTTCTATCATTGACGATAAAAAAACGTAATCTTTGTCAGCCTAACCTTTGCTGAGATTAACACTGCTTAACTGCATTATCATTTCTCATGGTTCACTGCTTTAATAATGAACTCATCTGCTCACATGTAAAATAATAGGTGGTAAATGAATGATTGACAGGCATTTTGGCAGGTGTCGCCAAGGCAACAATTCATAGATGAAATTCTAGCTGTTGTCACAACATTGTCAAGTGTGAAATCAGTAACGCTGCAGTCTGTAGACATCACTGAAAGCCGCCCACTTGAAGGCGATTCATTAATGTGTCATTCCAGCGAAATGAGATCGCAGCCGCATTAAACACGGGTCTGTTTTCCGGATGCAGGAGTGCCTGGCGAAGCAGTGGAGGCCGAGCGTCGTCAGGAAGGCCGACGTGCTCTCCATCAAAGACGTGCGGGAAGACGACATTGGGAATTACACCTGTGAATTACAGTTTGGGAGTTTTGTGGTGAGGAGGACCACGGATCTGTCCGTCACAGGTAAGATGAGCTCGTCTGATCCCGGGCCGTCGCTTCCGGCTCCTGGAGGCCAGCGTTCCCACAGCTCACACCCCATTACACAGGCTCAGATCTGTGTCGGACCGAGTCTGCAGGAACGAGGTCCTCCAGAAGCTCCAGAGTGTTTAATGTTACACATGTTTTATCGTTTGGGTCTGATCTGAAATGTGTGAGTTTTGAGGGATTGTGTGTTAGGGTTGGGATCTTGAACTGATCCTGCATTGCTGAGGCCCGTCGGTAACGGCTGCCATGACCTTCATTAGCCTCATATTGAGCTGCACAGGAAGTGGTCTTGCACAGGAAGTGCTCATCTGCACAGGAAGTACTCATATGCACAGGAAGTGCTCGCACGCAGGAAGTGCTTATCTGCACAGGAAGTGGTTATGCACAGGAAGTGGTCTTGCACAAGAAGTGGTCATCTGCACAGGAAGTGCTCGTGCTCAGTAGGAAACAGCGTTAAGCGCCTCAACTTGGCTGCTTTTCAAAAGTCCATGACCAGTTTAATTAATTTGCTTTCAGGCTCTGCTGATGAAGGACATGCGTCACACTTCCTTCCTGCTAATTCCATTCATATTCAATTCAGCTTTTATAAGGCCTTTCCAGTTCAGTTAAAATGCAGGAAACGTCTTTGGGGGCAGAAGGAGAAACTACACTGTTATTCTAAATAGAACAAACATAAAATGCATTAAGTTCTTTATAAAATGCTAGCCTAATTCTGATGTCAAAGCTGTGAAAGATTGACATGTTGAATAAATGCTTCTGTCTATTGATGGTTCAAGGTTTTTTATTGTCATTCTGTAGAGAAATATGCTCTGTGTGCATGCGTGCTGAGCCATTTCATTCAGAACACACGTTTAGCTATGGTCAGAAGTGTTTATTTTCTCATCAGGAGCAGTCATATGTGTACAGCTCTTGGTTCTGGTTTGGGAAGCATCAGTGTGTGGATATTCAGTATGACCTCTTGCCTGTGTTTGGCCAGAACTGCTCCGGTTGGGGAAGTCTCTCGCTGGTGAGGATCCAGTCCTGCTTTCAGGACCGTTTTATTTTGTGAAGAAGAAATACAAAAGACATGTAAAGCGTACGAGCTGAGAAATCACACTGGCGATTCGTGCTGTTCTGGATATCTGCACGGTTGTGTGTGTGTGTGTTCACCTCTGATCACAGATCTGAACCAGTTTATTGTGTGTTCATACATGTGTTGATATCTCATTGACCAGCGTTCGCCCCAGAGGACGTTACTCGGCTCAGAGAGTGAACTACGAGTAAGACATCTCGTCGCTCTTATTTATTGACTGAGAAATGAGCTTCATGCTCCTGGGATTGGGCTTCAAATGCCATAGCATCTGTTTATTTTTCCACTTTGTGATCGTGATAATTCAGTTTTGGTATTATTTTACAGTGCTTTAAGAAGTGAGTGGGTCAATATTGGGCCTTTGCCAGAAAAATATGGCAAACCCAGATCTGCATTGAGAGAGGATTCTCTACAGATGAAGCGTTATATAACAGAGATCTGGAGGAAAGATCTGCCTCAGTGTGTGTGTGTGTGTGTGTGTGTGTGTGAGCTCCACTGATCATCAGATGAAGGGTCAGGGTTAGGGTCGGGCAGGGTCACAGGCAGTGTGTGCTTCATGAGGGAGAGTTTGGAGGAAACACTGAAGCTTTCCAAGTGTCTATGTGCAGGCGGAGCGAGACTTATTCCCCATCCTCTCCCTCTACAGGAACAGGGAAGCTCATCCCACATAAAAATCAATATTTAATGTCAACATTTTATTAGGATTTTTTTTCTCTTGTTCTTTTCTAATATGAGCATAGATGATTCAGTGCTCACTTTGTGTGTGTTTTTTTTAGTGTGTGTTGTGTTGTTTGTGGCTCAGCACGTCACTTGTCAGATGAACTTCAGATCTGTCAATCAAACTGCTGTCGTTCGTAGCAACTGATTGGAAAATAATTAGAGAGAATCTCACCTTATGGTTCCTGTACTGCCATATTACATGTGTGAGAGAGGGAGGAATAGTGAGGGAAATGAAGAGAACAGCTGCAGCAGAAAGAAGGAGAGAAACAAACGAAGGTTTGATGCAGAGAGAAGAAAAATATGGGTGAAGTGAGGAGAGAGAGAGAGAATTTGGAAACACATTTTATTACACGTGACCAAACCGGAAAACAGCTCTCATCGCATCCGCTTGTCAGAGAAAGTGTTAACGGCCGTAAGAACTGACTACGATATCTATGGATTTTCATCAGCTAACCTACCTAGTTCACTTTGTTATTGCCATTTTATTCCATTTAAATATCTATACGTTACTGTGAAGAAGAAAAAATATTAAACGTTTAAATATCACTATGCACATGTGATGGACATTGGTTATGGTAATCTTTGCTCGCTCCTTTTAAGTTATCTTGAGTAAAACCGCAAAGAAATTGCATGAAGCACATACAAAAGACCAGAACCGAACCGTTTTACAGAATGTGGAAGTAAGTTATGCATAGAGCCTATACTCCTTTTACTGCAACCAAATAGCTTTCATTAACAGAACGTAATACCTCTCCAGTACACATTTCATTTCAAACAATGACAAATTATTCATAGCCTTGAAAAAATGTAAATCTATAATTATTCTTGACTTGATTAGATTGGAAAAAAACATTAATACATCTTGTCCAGAAATTTTATGGGGAAAGTCTATGGGGAAAATGCATAGCTTTTTCGATTCAGGGAACCCATGCGCCGCTGAACTCCTCGTCACGCTCTCTCATGCCCTCGGCCTCGTCACGAATACTCTTTTAGTCTAGAAACTCTTTTAGAAGGGAAACTGATATGAAGTTGAGTCGTGTGCGCTCCACTGTCGGCCTGATGTGTGTCGGCTTGTGATGAGGAGGCACTTTTCCTCTGAACCCAGAGCAGTTTTAAATAAATGAGCGGCCAGCGTGGAGGAGAATGTCTAATGTGGTTATATTTAGAGCTCATTAGTGCGGCCCGGCTACATGAAGAGCTGTTTTAAAGTGTTCTTCATTAATTACACAAGATCCTCCATCTTGATGGAGTGCAAGTGCATGAGTTCTGGATTCTTAGAACCATATTCAGGTCAGAGATCCATACAGAGTTTTACACAGTGTTGACAGTCTTGTGTAGTTTTGCTAGTTCTGCTAGTTCTGCTAGTTCTGTTAGCTCCGCTAGTTCTGCTAGTTCTGTTAGTTCTGCTAGTTCTGCTATTTCTGTTAGTTCTGTTAGCTCTTGCTAGTTCTGCTAGCTCTGTTAGCTCTGCTAGTTCTGTTAGTTCTGTTAGTTCTGCTATTTACTGTTAGCTCCGCTAGTTCTGCTAGTTCTGTTAGTTCTGCTAGTTCTGCTATTTCTGTTAGTTCTGTTAGCTCTGCTAGTTCTGTTAGTTCTGCTAGCTCTGTTAGTTCTGCTAGTTCTGTTAGTTCTGTTAGCTCTGTTAGTTCTGCTAGTTCTGTTAATTCTGCTTATTTCTGTTAGCTCTGCTAGCTCTGTTAGTTCTGCTAGTTCTGTTAGTTCTGCTAGCTCTGTTAGTTCTGCTAGTTCTGTTAGTTCTGTTAGCTCTGCTAGTTCTGCTAGTTCTGTTAGCTCTGCTTAGTTCTGCTAGTTCTGCTAGCTCTGTTAGTTCTGTTAGTTCTGCTAGCTCTGTTAGTTCTGTTAGTTCTGTTAGCTCTGTTAGTTCTGCTAGTTCTGCTAGTTCTGTTAGCTCTGTTAGTTCTGCTAGTTCTGTTAGTTCTGTTAGTTCTGCTAGCTCTGTTAGTTCTGTTAGTTCTGCTAGCTCTGTTAGTTCTGTTAGTTCTGTTAGCTCTGTTAGTTCTGCTAGTTCTGCTAGTTCTGTTAGCTCTGTTAGTTCTGTTAGTTCTGTTAGTTCTGTTAGTTCTGTTAGTTCTGTTAGTTCTGTTAGCTCTGCTAGTTCTGCTAGTTCTGTTAGCTCTGTTAGTTCTGCTAGTTCTGTTAATTCTGCTATTTCTGTTAGCTCTGCTGAGCTCTGCTAGTTCTGTTAGTTCTGTTAGCTCTGTTAGTTCTGCTAGTTCTGTTAGTTCTGCTAGTTCTGTTAGTTCTGCTAGTTCTTGTTAGTCTCTGCTAGTTCTGTTAGTTCTGCTAGTTCTGTTAGTTCTGCTAGTTCTTGTTAGCTCTGCTAGTTCTGATAGTTCTGCTAGTTCTGTTAGTTCTGTTAGCTCTGCTAGTTCTGTTAGTTCTGCTAGTTCTGTTAGCTCTGCTAGTTCTGATAGTTCTGCTAGTTCTGCTAGTTCTGTTAGCTCTGCTAGTTCTGCTAGTTCTGTTAGTTCTGTTAGTTCTGCTAGTTCTGTTAGCTCTGCTAGTTCTGATAGTTCTGCTAGTTTCTGTGAGTGACAGTGTCTCTGGCTGTGTTTTTTCCTCAAGTGTGCATTGATGCATGGAGCTATAATTCATACAGAAGAGCTGACATCTGTTATTGTTAGGATATTTCTGATAAGCAGAGACTGTTTTCCATCCAACTTGCATCAGACTAATTAGACCTCAAACCATTGTGTTCATCCTGACTTGTGGTCATTACAGTAACTCTATCCCGCCATTGACGCATATTATACAGTAGGGGCGCTGCGAATGAAATGTCGACCTAGGACGAGCTCCAGGACTGAAGCGTTGAGGTGTTGATGGACTTGATCCTCCTATCTCTCTGTCTCTCTGCAATCTAGTCTCTCGTCCTGATTGAGGTTAAGAAATCAGGTGTATTCATTTGGTTAAAGGTTTTATATACTGTATGAAGCTTCATGCGACTGCGTTTTCTCTCTCTTCTCTCTCTCTCTCTCTCTCTCTCTCTCTCTCTCTCTCTCTCTCTCTCTCTCTCTTCTCTCTCTCTCTCTCTCATTTTTAGTCCTCCTCTCACAGAAAGCACTCTGCACATGTCTTAAAAGTGAGTCACTGAATAAAAGGCCATTTGATGTTTTTTCTTTATTCTAGCTGCACTTTCATTGTTGTGTGAAATGAATATCTTTGCCACAGCTGTCCTGTAATGTGCTCTCTGGCCTGTTTTAAAGAGCTACAGGAGCACATGAATGCACTGTTTCCTTCTTTTCACCCATTAATGCCTGTTAACATGTTCCATTTTCTCTATGAATAACAATCTCAGTGTGTGATGGTCAGTGTAGTGGTGCCATCAGTTATCATTCAATTTTCTTTGCAGGGAGCTTTCAGAATGCTAAGGTCAGCTGTGATTGGGCTGTGATTAGGGGAGGAGCTACAGGTGCAGTCTGGGGTGTGTTTAGGGGAGTGGTTTGGGGTGGGGCTATGGGTGTGTTAGTGGTGGAGCTACAGGTGTGGTTTGGATGTGTTTTTGGTTGGAGCTAGAGGTGTGTTTAGGGGTGGAGCTAGAGGTGTGGCTTGGGCTGTGTTTAGGAGTGGCAGAGGCACAGTTCGGGTGGAGTCTGACCATTTAGATTGCAGCCAGCATTAGATTGTGTTGTGTGTTAAAATACACCCATTCATTGAGCTCAGCATGTGTCCTTATTCCTGTGTAGAACACATTCATTGTTTCCGTTTCATTCTCTCCTGCGAATGATAAGTGTTAATGGAGCATGAGTAAATGGCAGCTGTTTCATGAATTCATACATCTGGGATCTGTAATGACGATCACACATCATCAATTAATGTGTCTCTCTGGCAAATTATCACTCAATTTGTGTCTCAACGTTCAGGGTGTTAAACTGCTGTTAATGAAAACCAAAAACACTTTGCTTTCACACAGATAGTTTTTCTGCCTTTTTAAACCATCTTTTGGGAATCACTCAGTATTTCTGTCTTCAAATCCACCCCTCAACACTATGATATCAGACATCCAATCAACTTTAAACATATTAAAGAATGATTCAGTGATTTTCCAGAACACTCTTTACTGTGATTGTTTAGACTGCTCTACTGCCTCAAGAGGTTCATTTGGAAACTGCAAACTAAAACAAAATAATCAAAATAAGATGCATAATGTCAAAATATTTCAGGAATATTTTATGTGTTCAAGGTGTTGGTTTATTTATGAAATTCAGCGGTACATCATTGGAGAAAGAATCTAACGTGAGAAGAAGGGAAGTGCTTTATTTTTATGCCCCAGACCTGCCCAGACTTTAGCTACGTATTTTCCAAGATGGAGTAATTGGCTCTCAGGCAGAGCTGGAGTCTTGAGCTGTCAGGAAACGCATCATTCCTATATAATTGAACACTTTCCTGTAGTTTTAATAGCACATTGTTTCAATGGCAAGTGGAACAGACCTTGTTCGTCCTTCCAGATGATATTTTCGAAGGGAAATAAGTCTTATTTGGCTTATTTGTGTGTGAGGTTTTCTTAGGACAAGTCAAAATAAATGCTCCAGACCGTAAAGCCTCAACTCTTACCACAGCTTATTGCAGATGGGGAAGGTCAGGACAGAGTCTCCTTCACGTACTCTCCTTGATGTTTGTATGGACTGTGAGCAGCTGAATGAAAAATTCAGTCTAAAGCTTCTCCGTGTGATCGAGATACATTTTCCCGTCTGGACTCAACAGACTTCAGTGTCATGCAGAGGGTCAGAAACACCAGCCGAGGAAGATCCACATGACGGTCTCTTAATGGGAGCGGTGGGTTACATTAGGGTTTTGTAGTCGATCCAAGAGTATTGTGTGATCTATAGTGTTGAACGCAGCGCTAAGATCAAGTAGGACTAGTATTGAGATACAGCCTTGGTCAGAAGCTAGAAGTAGATCATTTGTAATTTTAACTAGTGCAGTTTCTGTACTATGATGCGGTCTGAATCCTGACTGGAATTTTTCATAGATATCATTTTATTGCAAAAAAGAGCACAATTGAGCGGACACAACTTTTTCTAGTATTTTTGACATAAATGGAAGATTTGAAATGGGTCTGTAATTTGCTAAGTTATTTGGATCTAATTGCGGTTTCTTAATGAGAGGTTTTATTACTGCCAGCTTGAATATTTTTTTAACATGACCTAAAGATAAAGATAAAGTTAATAATATTGAGGAGAGGCTCTTCCACTACAGGTAACACTTCTTTCAGTAGTTTAGTGGGTATTGGATCTAATAAACATGTTGTTGGCTTAGATGCAATGATAAGTTTATTTAGCTCTTCCTGTCCTATTCGTTGTAAAGCGGTGTAGTTGTTCTAGAGGGGCCATAATTGAGGCTGAATCATAAGACACCATAGAGGATTGTACATTTATAATCGTGTTTTGGATGCTTTCTATTTTCTCATTGAAGTAATTCATGAAATCAATACTACTAAACTGTAACGGTATATTTTGCTCTCGTGACGTCCTGTTTATTTGTTAGTCTAGCCACGGTGTTAAATAAAAAACCTTGGATTATTTTGGTTATTTTCTATTAGTTTGCGGAGATGCTCAGCACTGGCTGTTTTTAGAGCCTTTTCATAACGTGACACACTGTTTTTCCACGCGATTCTAAAGACCTCTAAATTAGTTTGTTTCCATTTACGCTCTAAGATACGAGTTTCTCTCTGATAGCATGCGTATCACTGTTGTACCAGGGTGCTTTAGTTTTCTCTCTAACCTTTTTTAATCTAATTGGTGCAACAATATCTAATGTACTAGAGAAATGGTGCTCAAACTGCTAGTCATTTCCTCTAATTCATCTGTTTGTTTGGGTTCACTTAGCAGCTTAGATAGATCAGGTAAGCTATTTGAGAATCTATCTATAGTGGTTGGAAGGATTGTTCTGCCTGGTCTATAACGTGGCGCAACATGACATATTTCAGCAGTACGTATTATGCAAGTCACCATGTAATGATCAGTGACATCATTGCTTTGCGGTATAATATCTATATCAGTTGGACTGGTTCCATATGATATAATTAAATCTAGTGTATGATTTAGACGATGAGTGGGACCACTAACGTTTTGTTTGACCCCAAAGGAGTTTAATAAATCTGTAAACACAGCCCCTAAAGCATCATTTGTATTATCTACGTGTATGTTAGAATCTCCAACAATTATTGCTTTATCGACATTCATCAATAGATCCGAGAGAAAGTCTGCAAACTCTTTTAGGAATTCAGCATATGGCCCTGGAGGTCTATATACTGTAGCCAAGGCTAGAGATAATATGGATCTAAGAGCTGTAACATTTAGCACAAAAAAAACTGTATTATAAATTATTTTAAATTATATATATGAAAATAAATTACACATTTGTTCTGAATACCAAAACATTAATATATGTTCATCAGGGGAGGTGTAGCACGTCTGCTTATGTTAGTTATTGAGACTCGTGGTTGTGCTGCGATTGGTGGGATATCAGCAGTTTATTCAAACGTTCAGGACGTTTTGTGCTTTTTGCTAAATGAATAAGTAAATATGGACAATCTTTACAATTCTCTCTTTCTGTTCAATTTCATTCAATTCAATCTTTAAAATCAAATCAGCTTTATTGTCATGGCAATTAAAATATAGTATTGAAAAAAGGCGAAACATTTAGATTATTGTGTGTGTTTGTGTGTGTGTGTTTACGCAGGTGAAGCGAACAAGAGCTGCTCTCATTTCCGACTCTGCAAGGTTGAATTTAAACCGTGGGAATTTTGATGAAATGTAAACCTTCTGATCATTCATCCAAAATCCAATTTCTGCTTAGCAGACTACCGGTGACTGCTGTGAATCTGGGATCATTATTCTGCGGGAGAGGTTCAAGGGAAGAAAAAAATGAATTGCTGGATGAGATATTTGCATGGCTCTCTGCTCAGAAAGCTGTCTTCCCTCTCGCTGTCTCTGTCTCTCATTAACACTTGTTCCCTGAGAGATTAAGTCTGTCCTGTGTGTGTACACACTTTATGAGGTACACTTCTCTACAAGTTTTGCCCCCAGAACAGCCTGAATTCTGCGTCTCTAACCCTAACATCTGACTGTAGATCGGCTGAGTCGAAGCAGCTTCAGATGGTGAGCTTCATGGTCAGTAACTGGACAAACAGAGACTGGACGAGAGACAGAATTCCCGCTCATCACAAACAGCAGAAGCTTTTTTGCTAATTAGACTGCACTATCAAGAAAAAATGGTATTATCTTGATTTCAGACTAGCTCTGGGCCCATTCTATGTCATTTAGGCTTTTACAGATCAGATCTGAGAACGAGTCTTTGCTTGGTGTGCTTTCATTTTTGTTCCAGTGATGAGTCTAATAAAAGACTGGTGCTCCAGTTGCACTGCAGATCTGTGGAGAAACATCACACACACACACACACACACACACACACACACGTTCCTCACCTAATAATTACAATAAATGATCTGTGATACCGATATGCATGAGGCGTCTCGTCCCGTTGACCTTTCCATCAGTTTCGTCCACGTGTGGCCCTCGCTGTGAGCTCCGCTGCGGTGATTCTGCCTGCCGTAAGGGCTAGGGTTAGGCTTGGCTAGTTGCTATATACGGCTAATGCTCTGCTCTGGGGTCTCTTTAAGACATGTCAGGACTGAGACAGAAAGGTAATTGCTCTCTGTACAGCTGCTGAACATCACAGGCTCCAGCTGGGCCCAGAACTGAGGAATCCACTTCTGAACATGTTCTTCTGTTCCCGTATGGAGCGGAGCACATCTTCCTCCCGAAGTTAATTGGGTCCCACTGATTCTGTAAATTAGCAAAGGAAACACACTAAGAACAAAATTTTGCTAACCAGTGGAGAACGTGTGCTAAACCCAGCTGGATTACACTGTTTTTCTGTTGGTTGTTTTTTTCACTCTTTAGTCTGCCGCCTGAATCTAACCCACATCTAACACTAAAAAAAGACCTGACGCATTGATGTGCATCAGAAAGCAGATTCACATGGGTTTTCTAGCCACCACACTCACTTTCAAAGCAAATATACCATAACCTTGGTTGCTCTTTTTCAGGGGATACAAAAAGCCAGTCAGATGTTTCTTATGCTCTCGGAAAGATCTTCAGCCTAATGAATGGTTTCTGTGGCGCAAACAAAGTGACTTCAAAAGCCGCAGGGTAGCGTTTCGCTGGAACCCTGTGTTGGCCCATCGAGCGGATATCGAGCCAGCAGACGCGCTTCAAAGGCCTGGGTCGTCTCGACCTTCTCCAGCTCTCTTTCATCGGCCAGAGGATGTGACCCGACACACACTGCCATCAAAAGCCCTTCTGACGTGTTTATGAGAGCATTTTAAATACCACTGTTAGCATCTGCTCATTAGAACCTTCACATCGATTCATTTATTTTAATTAGAAACCTCCTCCAATAGTGTGCCTTCAGTTTTGAGCTGAATATGGACACACACGTGTATCAGACATGAACGTACCCGGACTCTATCTTCTCAGAGCCTCCTGGACCGGTGTCAGCGCCCGTCTCAGGTACACGCCGCTCTATATCTCTCCCACAAAGCATCGGCTCTGTTTAATCTCCTCTGAGAAAAGGATAAATAATGAATGCGTGTCTCTCTAATTAAAGAGCTCAGTCGCTCCTGGTCACGCTTGATTACGCCGGCGCACTCAGAGAATAGATGTGAGCGCGGGCCCTCCAGAAACGCCCGACACCACGAGGACGCAGTGTGTGAGGGTGCGAGCAGAACACACTCGCGTTCGTGTGTGAGAGAAGCCCTCTGACATTTCTGTGCTGATTAACTTTAAAACCCTCTGCCTTACAACAGCCAACACTATCAACACGGGCGACGATTACAAGCCGATCCCTGCACTTCCTGCCGCCGCTCCGACTTCGACCGGGCGGCGCCGCTCTGACTGAAGATGATGGGACGCTAACCGTTCCGTTAGTGTGGCGTTTCAGAAGGCACATAGACAAACTGATCATGGGACATTAAAGGGATAGTTCTCTTGAAAATGAAAACTTGCCCCTAACCAAGTCATAAGAGGACATCTTGAAGACTGACTTTCTCTGTACGGACAAAAAACTTTTTTTGTTCCACAGAAGAAAGAGGGTTTGAAACTAAATATCCCTTTAGGAGATACAAACATTTGGTATTAATCCTGCAGAATAAACATTCAAATTACATCCTAAAACCGAGTCTCCTTTCCAGCATGTCAGCAGTTTAATGAGGATCTGAGCATCGGCTTTGAGACGCGTGGTCTCTCATTAGAGGCGCACCTGCACAAGCGGACTTGGTATATGTGTACAACGCTTTAATTCTTCAATGGATTGTGCAATCTAGCGTCATCCTCTCCTCTATGACGACACGAAAATAATGACGTCAGACGAGGACGGACCTGTCAATCACATCGCGGCCATCAGGCAGCTTATTTTGTGCTCTTTTTCAAAAGTGTGTGTTTGCTAATGAGCTTCCTTAAGAGGAAATCCATGGGAATCCCCTGTGTGAGCTAAGGCAACATAATTAACTTACAGCCATGATTTAGCCCTTTAAATTGAGCTCTCTCTTTTTTCTTAATTATTCCACCTGCTTTGACACTGTGGTTAACGTCCCGCTTGCCCTGCGAGGGTCCGTCTCCGGGGACTCGGGGTGTCAGCGCGTCCCCTTAATGAACATGTTGGTTCCCCTGCTAGTGCACCTCCTGTAGGTTAGCAGCGCCTGTGCGCGCGGAGGGAGGACTCTATCGACTTCTGCAGCGGCTCGTGTCACGTGAGACGTCTAGCCCTATCTCTCCCTGCAATGACAGGCCATTCTCAAGCGCTTCTGTGTAATTAGAGCCAGCGACGTCCAGCCATCTTCAGGAAGATGCGGTCAGAACCGCTCCGTCAACACCATTCGCACAAACCTGAACTCAGATGTGGAGGAATTTCCCAAACTTATAATTAAGCAGATGTGCAAATGGTGAGCGAATGGTAATTAATCATGATTACTTTAATTACGCATTGTTTTGTCAGTAATGAGGACATTGCTCGACAGTGTTTTTCCTTCAGACGACGACAATCCAGCCAACGCTGCCCTGGATATTAAAAACGTCAATCTTTCTCATGCAAATAAGTTTGCCTCATTTCCAGTTGGTGAACTTACAGAAATGATTTTTCTCACTCTTTCTTTGAAGTGAAATTGTCTTCTCTTGTGAAGGAAATGGTGTGATATGATCTTTAATTAAGAGATAGAGTAAATGTCCCCTCGCTGCGGCATGAAGAAGTGTGTTGTTTCTGAAACACCACTCGTGTTGAGAGTTTATAGAGGAAATCAAAACGAGGCACTTGATTGTTTTAATTGAATGAATATACATGAATGTCAGTGTCTGTGCCCCAACAAAACACACAAAGGCCGTCAGATAACAGACGCTTCCACTCCAGAAGTCTCACAAGATGTTTGCAGGAGATTATAAATGTTTGGATTGCTCCGAGGGAAACTCTCTCTCTCTGAAATCTCAGCTGGCCAATCAGATGTGAGCGCCACACATTAGCCATCTGTTCTCTTTGCTAGAACATTAAAGTGAAAGCTGCCACGTTCAGTTCTGCCCTTGACAAACTTCACTAACAGAAACCCACACTGCAGTGATGGAGGATCTGAGCGAACACCTGGCACATCAGAAGACCGCGCTCGCTCTCATTAAACTCAACAAGAGCCCAGCTAAGATTTATGCTCATTTAGTTTGCCAGTGAATGAATGAATCTTTTTAATAGTGGTTAAACATTTATTGAATGTGGAATAATGTGTCCATACAGAAGGACAACAGGAGGAGTGATGGAGAGACATACAGGAGGAGCATGTGAGGGATGGCAAAGCACACACACACACACACACACACACACACACACACACACACACACACACACACACACACACACACACACACACACACACACACACACACACACACACACACACACACACACACACACACACACACACACACACACACACACACACACACACACACACACACACACACACACACACACACACACACACACACACACACACATTCTACATGTCTCAGTTTCTGTGACCAAACTCCCTCTATCCTGGTGTAGAACAGAATCTGTCTGTGCAGTTTTACATAAAACTAAATAATCAATGCAAATAATCAATGCTCGTGGAGAAAAGGCTCATTTCAGTAATGATATTTTCTCGATGGGGGTTTTGCCGGTCACACTGCGCTTCTGAACATGGGCTTCGGCAGCTGACACAAGTCTCTTACTTCTAATTGATCACTGATAGGAATGAGATCCGCTATAGTTTAGGACTTTGACTGATGCAGTGTTTTCCAGTTCTGATAACCAGTGTGATCGTACTTGTCAAAAACAGTTGAGAATGACTGTAATTTAGGATTTAACGTTTGTTCATGCAGCGATATCAGAGACAGATGACAGCATTGACACGTAACTGATTATCTGTTTCGTCTGTTTTCCCGCACAGCACCACTGACTGACAAGCCGCCCAAGATCCTCTTCCCGTATGAGAACAAGCTGAGCGTCATGGAGATGCAGACGGGTAAGGCGGATCTGCACATTATGATGCTGTGAAACTGTGTGTAGGCATTAGTGTGTGGTGCTCAGTGTGTGTTTCTGCGCTCCGCTGAGATAAATGTGCTGTGTTTGATCACCTGTGTAATGTGTCAGAATTGCACCTTTGTAAAACAATAGAGCTTTTATGTGCTGCATTTCATGGTCGTTTATGGCTAAATGAGCGTCAGAGACACTGACTCGACTGAGTGAACATGAATGATGCCACTGTCACAAAGACTAACTCGGCTCAGATCCCTGGAAATAACTCCCACAAGTGCAGAGATTCAGAAGAAGTGCAGATCAGCGGTTAAGACGTCTGGACTCTGGGTGATGTTCTATAGGCATCTAGAAGAGTTAGTCAACCATTCACATTTATTTCTATAGCCCTTTCTTTCAAAGCAGCTTTACAGAACATCATGATCATAATGTTTATAATACCTATATATATATATATATATATATATATATATATATATATATATATATATATATATATATATATGCTTTACAGTCGCATTTAACAGATTAAAGCTGGGCAATATACATTGTACATAATACCTAATATCTTTAGCAAAGAATGAAAAACTCTGTGATCTCTGGATAATGGAGAAAGAGGCAATGCCAGGGGGCAGTTCTCCTCTAAATATAGTCAAACCATAATGTATTATATGTTACTCCATTGACTAAGTAGATGTTGTCCATCTGAAGCTCAAACCGATCGCCATCAGGAACCCTGAAATATTCTCACTGAAGAGAAGTATCTCTAAGATGCAGAAATGAAGCGGTCAGTTTAAGGACATTCTTGATGAGGGATAAATCAAGTTGGTAGGTGTTGAGACAAATTGTCTTTGACTTTGGTTTTGTTCATAACTTTTTGACCGGTGTGTTTTTGACTCAGATTGTAAGGTTGTAGAAGCTGATATGTCTTGTAATGGAGCTGGATGTATTATTATGCTGATATAAAATGGACTTGTATGTCTTGATGGAAGTGTTTGCAAAAAAAAACAAAAAACATATTTGAACTTATGTTTTCTGGCTTGATAATAATGAATAAAAGATATATAATTGTACAAACGTGTCTCAGTCCACGTCAAGTGGAGTCTCTTTGCCTGCTCTAATAACCAGAGCGCTGTCGTCCTCAGCCGGGCCCTCCAGCGCTCCAGCCGAACCCATGACCGCGGGCGACCCGCTGATGTGATGGGGTTGGACAGCCGGGCACGAGAGACGGCCACCCAACACTGTCTGACTCACTTGCTAAATGCCACCCGCCTTTCATTTCCATCTGAATGCACCTCTTGAGAATCCAAAACAATGTGCAAACACAATTGCCAGAGACTCAACAAGAGCCCTTTTAGCAAGTGGGTCAGCAGTGGATTGGATAGATTACTTTAGCATTGTAAGATAAAGTTGTGCTTCAGAGCGGTCAGGCCTGAAGGTGTTGCTTATAAACACAGTGTAATAAGAGTTTACAGTGCTTTAACCCCAGAGGGGTGTTCACATGGTGTTCAGATGGTGTTCAGATGGTGTTCAGATGGTGTTGATTGGGTGTTGAGATTGTGTTGTTTCTGGTGTTCAGATGGTGTTCAGATGGTGTTCAGATGGTGTTCAGATGGTGTTGAGATGGTGTTGAGATGGTGTTGTTTCTGGTGTTGAGATGGTGTTTAGATGGTGTTGTTTCTGGTGTTTAGATGGTGTTGAGATGGTGTTGCGATAATAATGTATTTTAGAGTAAATTTTCATGCAATTTTATACATATAATGTCCTGGGGACAGAAATGTCACCCTTTCAGTAGAATGGCTCTTCTAGTGTTGAAATGGTGTTGGTTCTGGTGTAGCAGTAGTCTGGGTTTCCCCATACTGCCTCACCGCAGCGCAATTCAATTCATGCTGAAAGGCAGTCTGGATACCATGACCAGATTTTTCGCCTCATTTAGGGAACCAATCACAGAACACCGTGATGAATCAAAGACTAAAACATGAACTTTATTATCACAATTTTTTTTATCATTATCATATTATAATTATTATCATTTCTGGAAAAGCCTACGTGTTGTTAGTTTTTTTTAAATTTATTTATTTTGCTGGCTTATTTTTGGATGCACAGTGAGACGACTAAAATGTAATCAAATCTGAACTGTAAAATTGTCAGTATTTTTAATAGAAAAACATCTTTACTGTAAAATAAAGAAATATTTGCCAAAATTTGGCAACTGTATGTATCATAAATATAATTTAACCATATTTTACAAAATGTACAGTTTTTTTTAATGGAATATTTCTCTTTAGTTTTAGTTTGTTTTCTACATTGCAAATCAGCCTTATATCATGTGCTAGTGCACAGAATTATAGTTAATTCTATAACTGTGCGGACGCTCTAGGGTTTCCACGTGTTCGATTCCCCATCCCACGGTTCCTCGACCGCTGCGGTTTGGTAAATGTCACAGCTGTGAGGCTGTACAGCAGATCAATATTACATCATTTCTCTCAATTAGAGAAAGCTTATCGTTACTCTGAGGAAGTCTTATCTGTATTCAGCTGAGCTTTCCAAGTTACAGGGCAAGAGTTACACGGCAGATAAAAGGCCAGTATGATTCCCTCAGATAATACAATCCTCATCATAATGAATCGACATTGGTCAGCCTCCAGAAACCTTTAACTAGCTGTAGATTTATTTTACACGATGTTGAATTGTTTTATTGGTACTTTAGTTCTGCTGTACATTTGGGGACTGTACTTCCTTTTATCTGCTGAACCTTGTAATATCTCACATCCTGGGAAGTAAATGTAAATGAGGCTACTGTCGATCCCTGAATTATCACTATTCTGTCCTGTCCATTAAGATTTGAGCACCTAAATATGGTTTAATCTTCGTCATCTCTTTGAAATGGATTTATCTTTGAACGTGAGCGCTGACGTCTCTAAATCAGTTCAGAGCAAATAACCGGCTTTATTTGTCTTCTAGTGTCTGTTGTGTACAGGATCCACTGAGCCTGTTTGTATTGATTGGGAATGATGATAGCTAGAAAATGGTTGAGCTGTTGATTTGTACTTTTCATTTTCAGGAATCCTATAGCATAATGGTCATTACAGGAATCAGAATCAAATCATCTTCCTCTTGAGTTTATCCTGTCCATGCGAGTCGATTCAAATTCACTTTTTCTGCAGTTCTCCGTCAAGTTGAGATTTCTCATGTTTTTTTCTCCTGAGTGTTTTTCATAGGAACAAAGAATCTCTTTGTAATATCGAGCAAAGGATGAAGACCACATCTAATGTTCCCTTTCGAGGGAACTAAAATATTTGAACTCCCCAGAGTGAGTTTTTTATTTTAGAATGTTCCCCCCATAGACTGTCAAAAATGTCCCCCTTTAATGTTTCAATGGCAACGCGTCATTTTTGTTACGTGACACACCACAGCCACAATATAAATGACAGATGTGTGTCAAAGAATCAGTCACGATGCGGACATGATTGTCCATGCCACGCTGGCACAGGCAGAGGGCTCGACATTTCATCCTCGGCCCGAGTAATGGAAACTGTGGGTCTGGCCCCTGAGGGAGCACACTACCTAGAGGTCGGCCTATCAGCTGGAGTAGTGGAGACCATACTCAGCTCTAGAGCTCCTCCACGAGGAAATTGAATGGCTTAAAGTGGAATGTCTTTACCAATTGGTTTAGAGTCCAGTGGCTTCAGTTCTGGAGTTCCTCCAAGATCGCTTTTCAGCTGGTCTTACCCCGTCCACATTTAAGGTGTACGTGGCTGCCATTGTGGCTTTCCATGCTCCTCTGGGTGATGGACCTCTTGGAAGACAGCAGTTGGTCATATGTGTCCTCCGTGGGGCTTGGAGGATGAGACCTGCCGCTCACACCAGGTTTCCCACATGGGACCTGGCAGTGGTTCTCGAGTGGATCTCGTGGTTCCCGCTGGAGTCGGCTGAGGCCAAGAACCTTTCCCTGAAGGTGTTTTTTTGGCCATTACTACTCTGAGGAGGTTAGTGAATCTCCAGGAACTCTCTATATCTAACTAACGGGTGCCTGGAGTTTGCTCCAGGCGACATTAAAGCCCTCCTTCATCCCAGGCCAAGCTATTCTGACTAAGGTGCCGTCCAAAGTGGCACGGCCTATGGTTCTGCAGGCTTTTCATCCTCCACCTCATGTGACGGCAGATGAGGAAAATGTATATTCAGAGGTCCTCTTCATGGCAGAAGTCAGACCAGTTGCTGTTGTGTTTTGGGTCGCCCAAGAAGGGGCTTCCCGCCTCCAAGCCAGTGTTAATTTCGTTAACGAAACTATGACGGAAAATGTTCGTCGACGACCTTTTTCCCTGACTAAGACGACTGAGAGACGACACCCACGTCATTAAATGATCAATATGACTATATCAACACATGCAATATCATTGACGAAAAAGACGAGACTGAAATGTGTTTAAAACAAATTTAAACTGGACAAAACCACTTGTTTTTTGTCAAATACAGGAGACTACAACACATTGACTGTTTTTACGAGCGTTCATGCTTACGGTTGCCAGATTTCAAAACCTTAAACCCCCAGTCAGAGCTTTTCTGTTAAAAGAACACAATTTTAGCCGGTCTTTTCAATCGTATCTGGCAACCACGTGCATTGCGATGCGCACACCCTCTCTCTACACTGCTGAAGAAGTCTGTGGATGATCAGAAAGCACAAAAAAAAAACTATAGCGATCTTCATTTGAAACTGAAGCGATCTTCATTTGAGATTTTCAACTTAGAGGGTCATTCAGTCGGTGTGTGTTCTGTCACGAGCTGCTTGAGCTGTTTGTGCGACTAAATCTGCCATCAAAATGCCGGCTGAAATCCAGCTGTGTTTTTAAATGTTGATCATATTATACGAGCAAGAATGCAATGTTTTCTGAATATCCACACACCATTTCAAATATTATATTGATTTTATACATCAGTTCAACAAACAAAAGGGTACGAATAAGTGATGTTCTACGTTTGTGAACGAAGCTTTGAACGGATTGTGAGATTGAATGATCCGCTAATACAGCAACTTGCTTCGTTACTGAATGAATGAATGAATCGGTGACTCACTTAAAGCATTATTTATTTTATAAAGATATTTATAAAGGTAAAACAATTACCTGGAAAAATCCGATTAAAGGGGCAACTATTGTCCCTTAATGGAAAGTTGTGACTGGAGAAAATTGGAGAACCACTGAACTAAGGAAAATGGATATGTAGAATTGCACAAGTGTTACTGCTAAAGAGTGCAATGTCAACAAACTGTTTCAATTTCTCAGAAAAAAAATTAATGACTTATCTTTTCTAAATAATTAAGACTACACATAAATTCGCTACCCAAAATGAATGTCTGTAACTGCAGTTTGACTAAAAGTAATGACTTGTTGACAAAAATGGCAATGACTTTTCGTCAACTAAAAACTCAGACTTAAACTATGAAAGACAAAATGACTGAAATGTAAATAAGACCAATAAACTAGACTAAGACGAAATCAAAAAATGGGTGCCAAAATTAACACCGCTCCAAGCAGACCATCAGCAACTGGATTGTCCATGCTATTTCTTTGACAATTTGCCTTCAACTTGCGAAGATTGAATGGGGGCTCATTCAACCAGAGGCATGGCGTCCTTTAGAGCTCTTCTTTCGGGCGCTCGATCCAGGAGGTCTGCGATGCAGCATGATGGGCCGCCCGCCATACCTTTATTAGGTTTTACAGTCTGGACATGGCACTCTTGTGCTCTCGTCCTAAGTGTGCCTGTGAGCAGCTTCACACTAGGACAGGCAGGGTGTTTTGTGTCATACTGGGTACTCGTTCTCCCAAAGTGTCATTCGATGCAGTTCTCGATCCTCTTCTCAGGGAACAAGGGTTACAGACGTAACCTGAGACGCTTCTGGAGATTTAAGCGTGTGCAAACAACTGTTGGTGAATCACAAGTTGTGAGTCCATGATTGGAAGGGGCTTCATAATCAATCTCCACAAACCAAAACGCAGCTCATTTTTACATGCTGCTACAGTAATAGACCAGCACTGTAAACCAGTTTCTCTGAGCTCGATCACCCTGACCCGGAGCTGGCCCTGCTCTGCCTGTGAATGAGCTGCGTTTCCCAGAGGCAGGAACTCCATTATTATTTGTAATATGTTTGCATTGTGACATGGGTTATTATAATACCATGCTAGATCCCACGCTTTGCTCATATTGTCCACCTCTACCCAGTGAGGACGGTGCCATTGACCTCAAAAACAAAACATTCAGGAGCCAAAAGGCTTTTTAGTTGACAAATGACAGAATGGTGCTGTACTTGTAGCTGGATTACGTGTTGGTTCCAGTTATAAACTCAAGCTACAATCAGAAAAAAACATTACTCTGTTTTGATAGAATGTGTGGATTTATGATTTTAGCATGAACATTCATATAAAGTTTCTCTTATAATTATATCTAAACAATATCAAATAATATTTTTGATATATATACACACAGTATATTAAAATACTATTATTATTAATATTTATACAGCAAAACGTAGAGAGAGAAAAGATTTATCACAGTTTTACCAGATTATCACAGTTCTGGTTAGTCATGCATTGATTTTTGTGTGTCTGAAGCTGAAGCTGAGGTTCTCCTTACACGTTCTGCTGATCTGAGAGAATCCGGCTGTGTGTGTGTGTGACTGTCATGAGTTCACTGCGCAAAACAAGATTCAAGATCCCTGTGCGGGTGAAACACATCTGAGAAGAGCTGAGCTCATGAGCGACACACACTAACCTGACCCACGGACACGCACACACACACACACACACTTACACACTCTCTCTCTCTCTCTCTCTCACTCTCTCCCACACACACACACACACACACACACACTGTCTCTCTCTCACAGACACACACACACACATCTCTCTCTCTCTCTGTAATTCTTTACTAATAAATATTCTTTATTTTGAATTAAAAGATAAGCATATATCATGGCATAATCCAAATTTGTGTACAACAGCAGCCGGTGTCTCAGTCCGTTATGCAGATTTAAGGGTAAAGGTGGCACCTACGCCTCCATATGTCGAGACTGCCCATCACTGCTGATACAGAACCATATCTTGTCAGTTTTTTGTGAAGTTTTTCTTCTTCGTTTGCAAACTGGCTCTAATAGAGGACAGGCCTAGTGTACTACAGTCGACACACACCATCAGTGGAAATGACATCAATCCTGCTCAATAGAGAACTTGTGACATTACACAGGGATCTCCTGTCCGTGTCTGCAGGATCCTCACGCACATATCATGCTCACGCTCACTCATGTACATTAGCTTCACAAATACATCTGATTATGACTAATAAAGAATAGTAATACTGATGCATTATACAACTGATTGTGAATACTGAAAATAACATTAAACAAAAGTATTTTAGTCTTCAGAGTGTCTTTTTTATTATTGTTATTTTTGTTATTTAATTATGAAAGATCCATAATCCCTCTGACACTGTGACCAACCAGATCTGTGAACAAACTCTCTCCTGTGTCTCGTTCCTTCCTCCAGCAATACCTCTACATATCTCTGTTCACAGATCTGTCACTGATGTCTGAGTGTTTCTCCTCGTCTGATCAGGATTAGATCAGGGATATGACCAGGGTTAAGATCAGTGTATGGTCAGGATATGATCAGGATATGACCAGGGTTAGATCAGGATTAGATCAGTATATGATCAGGATATAATCAGGGTTAGATTGGGATTAGATCAGTGTATGATCAGGATATGATCAGGGTTAGATCAGGATTAGATCAGTGTATGATCAGGGTTAGATCAGTGTATGATCTGGGTTACATCAGGGTTGGATCAGGATGTGATCAGGATTAGATCAATGTATGATCAGGATATGATCAGGGTTAGATCAGGATTTGATCAGGATTTGATCAGGATTAGATCAATGTATGATCAGGATATGATCAGGATTAGATCAGTGTATGATCAGGATATGATCAGGGTTAGATCAGGATTAGATCTGGATTAAATCAGGATTAGATCAGTGTATGATCAGGATATGATCAGTGTTAGATCAGGGTTAGATCAGGATTTGATCAGGATATGATCAGGATTAGATCAGTGTATGATCAGGATATGATCAGGGTTAGATCAGGATTAGAACAGTGTATGATCAGAATATGATCGGGATTTGATCAGGATATGATCAGGGTTAGATCTGGATTAGATCAGGATTTGATCAGTATATGATCAAGATAGGATCAGGGTTAGATCAGGATTAGATCAGGATTTGAACAAGATTCCGAATCTGATCTGCTGTTTGCTAGGAAGCTGGAGCTGCACAACTCTGAGGTTTCTACGCTGATGGCGGCGGGGCTCCTGACATTTATAGAGAACAAATTACAGTAATTTGCTGGCACAGCTGTACTGCTGCATGCAGACGGTTTCAGACATTTAGAAATGTATTAAATATTTAAATGTCTGCCTAAACATCGGTTGTGGGCTCTTAAAGCAGTGTGTTGTCTTCTCAGAAGAAGGTTCCTCTTTGTTCTCCCAGTGTCTGCTTGTGTGTGTGTGTGTGTGTGTGTGTGTAACGTACTGGCCTTTTGTCCTGAGTGTTCTCTTGACTCCTGCGACTCTAACCTTGCCTGGATGTATGGATGGGTTCATATGTATCTTTCCTACAGAGTAGTTTATAACACTCTCCCTGATGCATGACATCTCTGTCTGGAAGATGTGCACAGTGCATACTATGGATTTAATAATAGATGATTATCTAATTGTACATTTGTTTACATTTGTAATTTTGGTGATCAGAGATCAGAGTTTTAAGGGATAAAATGATAGACGACAGGAGGACTTGAACTCCTCAGGCTAGGTCAGATCATGAGCTCAGTGCGTTGCAGTCGTGCCGCCAACAGACACTCGTGTTGCAGGACCGACTCCTAGTGTCCGATTGCCCAGGAGTGGAACATGATTTCATCATGGATTTTGCCTCATGACCGAGGAAGTTTTATGTGCTGCCACCAGGCAGTCTTGCAGCGATGCAGAAGAGGTGACAGTCGCATAGAAAAGGAAAAGTAAACGGCATTATCTCGGCCCGGAAACAGGCTTCGGGACAGAGCCATTGTTACTGTGAGCTGCAGCCACTGGCAGAGATTTCTCAGAGCTAAATTACAGTGCAAATTCACAAATGGACAGCAATAATTGCAGGCTTTGTGTTGCTAAATAGAGGCTCAGAGAGCATGTGTGACCCGAAGCCTCCCTTAACAAGCAGATTCTGTCTCGTTTAGTGACAATGGCTCAGGAAACAGATTATCCTCCTAAACGAGTCCACATCCTCTTTTATTCCTGTCCACACACACACACACACACACACACATGCGTGCACACACAGAAACATCATCACAAACACACACAACACGCACACACACACACACACACACACACACACACACACACACACACACACACACACACACACACACACACACACACACACACACACACACACACACACACACACACACACACACACACACACACAACACACACAACACACACAACACACACAACACACACACACACACACACACACACACACACACACACACACACACACACACACACACACACACACACACACACACACACACACACACACAACACACACAACACACACAAACACCAACACACACACACATCTGCAGTGATGTAAGATTATTTTGCATCAGTGGGGTTTCTCAGCTCTACATCATATTCACATGCTGTGTGTGTAAATGAGTGTGTGTAATTGCAGCTCCGTTTGCTATGGAAACAAAAGGCTTAATTGATCTCTGCACGCCTGTAACCCGCGCTGAGATACAGAGTGACGTGCGTTCAGATGAAAACACAAAACCAACAAGCTGGAATGTGACATCTGGTTGTGGAGGATTGAGCCTGTAATCAGAATGATGTGATTCAGGCAAAGAAATTCATGAAAGCTTTGCAAATATGCTGAACGCAAAACATTCATCAAATGGAGGATTCTCTGTGTAATTGCGGTTTATGCTTTAGAAAATACTTAAATACTTTCAGGTCAAGTCATTTCATGTTTTATACACGACATTACAAAGATAAACAGAGACGCGCTGGTGTTCCTCATGACCACGTGTGTAGGTCATACACACACACAAATGTTTTGGTTACATGTTTCTTTACAGGTTTGATCAGATTTGTTCAGGTATGATCAGGTTTGAACAGGTCGGATCAGATGCAGAGAAATGAGGCGTATTGACACGTGACAGCATAAATCATTTCTGTTTTTTTTTACAATTTAGTGAACTTTCATTTATGAAAGTAAAAGTGCAAATGAAATTACTATTGCCACCCACAGACTGTTGCCTATAGTAGAGGTCTTCACAGTGCCTCTACTATCAGGCCCTTAAATCCGCTCTCGAAGAGAAAAACGCAATTGTCTCAGCGAAAACTGAACGAATCAATTGGAAACTGGGCTCATTTGAACCGACTCACCGAACTGAACAAAACCATATGTGTTTCGTCCTTTTTGGTGGAGTATTCGTGGAGATATTAGCGGAGATATTAGCCAAAAACCGTCAGCCGCGCTCTGAAACTGCGCCACGAGCTTGGGAGAACCGACGGAGACCTTTCGAAAGAGACCACCCCCACCCCCGGGGCCCAGAGATACAGGCCCTCAAAGCCCCTCCGAAGGGAAAAACGCAAATATCTCAGCGAAACCTGAGACAGATCCGTCTGAGACCGGGCTCATTTGAACCGACTCGTCAAACTGAACAAAACCATATGTGTTTCTTCTTTTTTGGTGGAGTATTCGCGGAGATATTAGCCGAAACCAGTCTCGGCCGCGCTCTGAAATGGCGCCACGAGGTTGGGGAGAAAACTGCAAATATCTCGGTGAAAAATAAACCTAGCGACGCCAAATTTGCATCAAGTGGAGAACCGACCGAGACCTTTCGAAAGAGACCACCCCAAACCTCGTGGGCCCCCGGGGGCCCGAGATATAGGCCCCCAAAGCCCTCCGGAAGGGAAAACGCAAATATCTCAGCGAAAACTTAACGGATCCATTGGAGACAGGGCTCATTTGAACCGCCTCGTTGAACTGAACAAAACCATATGTGTCTCGTCATTTTTGGTGGAGTATTCGCAGAGATATTAGACAAAAACCGTCGGCCTGCGCTCTGAAACTGCGCCACGAGCTTGGGAGAAAAACTGCAAATATCTCGGTAAAAAATAAACCTATTGTCGCTAAATTTTCACCGAGTAGAGAACGAACGGAGACCTTTCGAAAGAGACCACCCCCAGCCTCGCGGGCCCCCGGGGGCCCGAGATACAGGCCCCAAAGCTCCTCCGGGAAGGGAAAAACGCAAATTTCTCAGCGAAAACTAGACAGATCCGTCTGAGACCGGGCTCATTTGAACCGAATCGTCGAACTGAACAAAACCATATGTGTTTTGTACATTTTGGTGGAGTATTCGCGGAGATATTAGCCGAAAGCGGTCGGCCGCAGCTCTGAAATGGCGCCACGAGGTTGGGAGAAAACTGGCAAATATCTCGGTGAAAAATAAACCTATCGACGCCAAATTTGCATTGAGTGGAGAACCGACGGAGACCTTTCGAAAGAGACCACCCTCAGCCTCGTGGCCCCCCGGGGCCCAGATACAGGCCCCCAAAGCCCCTCCGGAAGGGAAAACGCGAACATCTCAGCGAAAACTGGACCGATCCGTCGGAGAACAAGGGCTCATTTGAACCCAACTCGTCGAACTGAACAAAACCATATGTGTTTCTTCTTTTTTGGTGGAGTATTCGCGGACATATTAGCCAAAAACCGTCGGCTCGACGTTCTGAAATGGTGCCACGAGCTTGGGAGAGAAACTGCAAATATCTCTGGTGAAAAATAAACCATCGACGCTAAATTTTTATCGAGTGGAGAACTCGACGGAGACCTTTCGAAAGAGGCCACCCCCAACCTCGTGGGCCCCTGGGGGCCCAGAGACAGGCCCCCAAAAACCCTCCGGAAAGGAAAAACGCAAATATCTCAGCGAAATCTAGACAGATCCATCTGAGACCGGCCTCATTTGAACCAGACTCGTTCGAACTGAACAAAACCATATGTGTTTCGTAATTTTTGGTGGAGTATTCGTGCAGATATTAGCCGAAACTGTGGCCGCGCTCTGAAATGGCGCCACGAGCTTGGGAGAAAACTGTAAATATCTACGGTGAAAAAGTAAACCTATCGACGCTAAATTTTTATCGGAGTGGAGAACCGACTTGAGACCTTTCGAAAGAGACCACCCTCAGCCTCGTGGGCCCCCGGCCTCATTCTGAATTCGACTCGTTGAACTGAACAAAACCATATGTGTTTCTTCTTTTTTGGTGGAGTATCGCGGAGACATTAGCCGAAAGCGGTCGGCCGCGCTCTGAAATTGCTCCACGAGCTTGGGAGAAAAAACTGCAAATATCTCGGTGAAAAATACACCAATTGACGCCAAATTTTCAGCGAGTGGAGAACCGACGGAGACCTTTCGAAAGAGACCACCCCCAGCCTCGTGGGCCCCGGGGGCCCGAGATACAGGCCCCCAAATCCCCTCCGGAAGGGAAAAACGCAAATATCTCAGCGAAAACTAGACAGATCCATCTGAGACCGGGCTCATTTGAACCGACTCGTCGAACTGAATAAAACCATATGTGTTTCTTCTTTTTTGGTGGAGTATTCGCGGAGATATTAGCCGAAAACGGTCGGCCTGGCTCTTGAAATGGCGCCACGAGGTTGGGAAGAAAACTGCAAATATCTTGGAAAAAAATAAACCTATCGACGCCAAATTTGCATTGAGTGGAGAACCGACGGAGACCTTTCGAAAGAGACCACCCCCAGCCTCGTGGGCCCCCGGTGGCCCGAGATACAGGCCCCCAAAGCCCCTCCGGAAGGGAAAATCGCAATATCTCAGCGAAAACTGGACAGATCCGTCTCAGACCGGGCTCATTTGAACCGACTCGTCAGAACTGAACAAAACCATATGTGTTTCTTCTTTTTTTGGTGGAGTATTTGCGGAGATATTAGCCGAAAACGGTCGGCCGCGCTCTGAAATGGCGCCACGAGGTTGGAGAAAACTGCAAATATCTCGGTAAAAAATAAACCTATCGACGCCAAATTTGCATCGAGTGGAGAACCGACTGGAGACCTTTCGAAAGAGACCACCCCCAGCCTCGTGGGCCCCGGGGGCCTGAGATACAGGCCCCCAAAACCGCTCCCCAAGGGAAAAACGCAAATATCTCAGCGAAAACTGGACAGATCCGTCTGAGACCGGGCTCATTTGAACCGACTCGTCGAACTGAACAAAACCATATGTGTTTCTTCTTTTTTGGTGGAGTATTCGCGGAGATATTAGCCGAAAACGGTCGGCTGCGCTCTGAAATGGCGCCACGAGCTTGGGAGAAAAACTGCAAATATCTCGGTAAAAAATAAACCTATCGACGCCAAATTTGCATCGAGTGGAGAACCGACGGAGACCTTTCGAAAGAGACCACCCCCAGCCTCGTGGGCCCCCGGGGGCCCGAGATACAGGCCCCCAGAAGCCCCTCCAGAAGGGAAAAACGCAAATATCTCAGCGAAAGCTGGACAGATCCGTCTGAGACCGGGCTCATTTGAACCGACTCGTCGAACTGAACAAAACCATATGTGTTTCTTCTTTTTTGGTGGAGTATTCGCGGAGATATTAGCCAAAAACCGTCGGCCGCGCTCTGAAAACTGCGCCACGAGGTTGGGAGAAAAACTGCAAATATCTCGGTGAAAAATAAACCTATCGACGCCAAATTTGCATCGAGTGGAGAACCGACGGAGACCTTTCGAAAGAGACCACCCCCAGCCTCGTGGGCCCCCGGGGGCCCGAGATACAGGCCCCCAAAACCGCTCCCCAAGGGAAAAACGCAAATATCTCAGCGAAAACTGGACAGATCCATCTGAGACCGGGCTCATTTGAACCGACTCGTCGAACTGAACAAAACCATATGTGTTTCTTCTTTTTGGTGGAGTATTCGCGGAGATATTAGCCGAAAACGGTCGGCCGCACTCTGAAAATGGCGCCACGAGGTTGGAAGAAAACTGCAAATATCTCGGTAAAAAATAAACCTATCGACGCCAAATTTGCATTGAGTGGAGAACCGACACGGAGACCTTTCGAAAGAGACCACCCCCAGCCTCGATGGGCCCCCGGTGGCCCGAGATACAGGCCCCCAAAACCCCTCCGGAAGGGAAAAACGCAAATATCTCAGCGAAAACTGGACAGATCCGTCTGAGACCGGGCTCATTTGAACCGACTCGTCGAACTGAACAAAACCATATGTGTTTCTTCTTTTTTGGTGGAGTATTCGCGGAGATATTAGCCAAAAACCGTTGGCGCGCGCTCTGAAACTGCGCCACGAGGTTGGGAGAAAAACTGCAAATATCTCGGTAAAAAATAAACCTATCGACGCCAAATTTGCATCGAGTGGAGAACCGACGGAGACCTTTCGAAAGAGACCACCCCCAGCCTCGTGGGCCCCGGTGGCCCGAGATACAGGCCCCCAAAGCCCCTCCGGAAGGGAAAACGCAAATATCTCAGCGAAAACTGGACAGATCCGTCTGAGACCGGGCTCATTTGAACCGACTCGTCGAACTGAACAAAACCATATGTGTTTCTTCTTTTTTGGTGGAGTATTCGCGGAGATATTAGCCAAAAACCGTCGGCCGCGCCTCTAAAACTGCCGCCACGAGGTTGGGAGAAAAACTGCAAATATCTCGGTAAAAAATAAACCTATCGACGCCAAATTTGCATCGAGTGGAGAACCGACGGAGACCTTTCGAAAGAGACCACCCCCAGCCTCGTGGGCCCCCGGTGGCCCAGAACAGGCCCCCAAAGCCCCTCCGGAAGGGAAAAACGCAAATATCTCAGCGAAAACTGGACAGATCCGTCTGAGACCGGGCTCATTTGAACCGACTCGTCGAACTGAACAAAACCATATGTGTTTCTTCTTTTTTGGTGGAGTATTTGCGGAGATATTAGCCGAAAACGGTCGGCTCGCGCTCTGAAATGGCGCGCATCGAGGTTGGGAGAAAACTGCAAATATCTCGGTAAAAAAATAAACCTGATCGACGCCAAATTTGCATCGAGTGGAGAACCGACAGAGAGCCTTTCAAAGAGACCACCCCCAGCCTCGTGGGCCCCGGTGGCCCGAGTACAGGCCCCCAAAGCCCTTCCAGAAGGGAAAAACGCAAATATCTCAGCGAAGACTGGAGCAGATCCGTCTGAGACCGGGCTCATTTGAACCGACTCGTCGAACTGAACAAAACCATATGTGTTTCTTCTTTTTGGTGGAGTATTCGCGGAGATATTAGCCGAAACGGTCGGCCGCGCTCTGAAACTGCGCCACAAGGTTGGCAGAAAAACTGCAAATATCTCGGTAAAAAATAAACCTATCGATGCCAAGTTTGCATGAGGGAGAACCGACGGAGTCCTTCCGAAGAGAACCGCCCACCTCGCGTGAGCCCTTCGGGAGCCCGAGACAGGCCCCAACCTGCGGAAGGAAAAACGCACACTCCGCAGCGAAAGCTGGACAGATCCGTCTGAGACTGGGCTCATTTGAACTGACTGTCGAACTGAACAAAACCATATGTGTTTCATCTTTTGGTGGAGTATCCGCGAAGATATTAGCCGGAAACCGCCGGTCTGCAGCTCTGAAACTGCTGCCACGAGGTTGGAGAAAAACTGCAAATATCTCGGTAAAAAATAAACCTATCGACGCCAAATTTGCATCGAGTGGAGAACCGACGGAGACCTTTCGAAGAGACCACCCCCAGCCTCGTGGGCCCCCGGGGGCCCGAGACAGGCCCCCAAAGCCCTCCCGAAGGGAAAAACGCAAATATCTCAGCGAAAACTGGACAGATCCGTCTGAGACCGGGCTCATTTGAACCGACTCGTCGAACTGAACAAAACCATATGTGTTTCTTCTTTTTTGGTGGAGTATTGCTGGAGATATTAGCCAAAAACCGTCGGCTCGCGCTCTGAAACTGCGCCACGAGGTTGGGAGAAAAACTGCAAATATCTCGGTAAAAAATAAACCTATCGACGCCAAATTTGCATCGAGTGGAGAACCGACGGAGACCTTTCGAAAGAGACCACCCCCAGCCTCGTGGGCCCCCGGGGGCCCTGAGATACAGGCCCCCAAAACCGCTCCCCAAGGGAAAAACGCAAATATCTCAGCGAAAACTGGACAGATCCATCTGAGACCGGGCTCATTTGAACCGACTCGTCGAACTGAATAAAACCATATGTGTTTCTTCTTTTTTGGTGGAGTATTCGCGGAGATATTAGCCGAAACGGTCGGCCGCGCTCTGAAATGGCGCCACGAGGTTGGGAGAAAACTGCAAATATCTCGGTAAAAAATAAACCTATCGACGCCAAATTTGCATCGAGTGGAGAACCGACGGAGACCTTTCGAAAGAGACCACCCCCAGCCTCGTGGGCCCCCGGTGGCCCGAGATACAGGCCCCCAAAGCCCCTCCGGAAGGGAAAAACGCAAATATCTCAGCGAAAACTGGACAGATCCGTCTGAGACCGGGCTCATTTGAACCGACTCGTCGAACTGAACAAAACCATATGTGTTTCTTCTTTTTTGGTGGAGTATTTGCGGAGATATTAGCCGAAAACGGTTGGCTGCGCTCTGAAACTGGCGCCACGAGGTTGGGAGAAAACTGCAAATATCTCGGTAAAAAATAAACCTATCAACGCCAAATTTGCATCGAGTGGAGAACCGACGGAGACCTTTCGAAAGAGACCACCCCCAGCCTCGTGGGCCCCCGGGGGCCCTGAGATACAGGCCCCCAAAGCCGCTCCCCAAGGGAAAAACGCAAATATCTCAGCGAAAACTGGACAGATCCGTCTGAGACCGGGCTCATTTGAACCGACTCGTCGAACTGAACAAAACCATATGTGTTTCTTCTTTTTTGGTGGAGTATTTGCGGAGATATTAGCCGAAAACGGTCGGCTGCAGCTCTGAAATGGCGCCACGAGCTTGGGAGAAAAACTGCAAATATCTCGGTAAAAAATAAACCTATTCGACGCCAAATTTGCATCGAGTGGAGAACCGACGGAGACCTTTCGAAAGAGACCACCCCCAGCCTCGTGGGCCCCCGGGGGCCCGAGATACAGGCCCCCAAAGCCCCTCCAGAAGGGAAAAACGCAAATATCTCAGCGAAAACTGGACAGATCCATCTGAGACCGGGCTCATTTGAACTGACTCGTCGAACTGAATAAAACCATATGTGTTTCTTCTTTTTTGGTGGAGTATTCGCGGAGATATTAGCCGAAAACGTTGGCTTGCGCTTCTGAAATGGCGCCACGAGGTTGGGAGAAAACTGCAAATATCTCGGTAAAAAATAAACCTATCGACGCCAAATTTGCATCGAGTGGAGAACCGACGGAGACCTTTCGAAAGAGACCACCCCCAGCCTCCGTGGGCCCCCGGTGGCCCGAGATACAGGCCCCCAAAGCCCCTCCGGAAGGGAAAAACGCAAATATCTCAGCGAAAACTGGACAGATCCGTCTGAGACCGGGCTCATTTGAACCGACTCGTCGAACTGAACAAAACCATATGTGTTTCTTCTTTTTTGGTGGAGTATTCGCGGAGATATTAGCCAAAAACCGTCGGCCGCAGCTCTGAAAACTGCGCCACGAGGTTGGGAGAAAAACTGCAAATATTCTCGGTAAAAAATAAACCTATCGACGCCAAATTTGCATTGAGTGGAGAACCGACGGAGACCTTTCGAAAGAGACCACCCCCAGCCTCGTGGGCCCCCGGTGGCCCGAGATACAGGCCCCCAAAGCCCCTCCGGAAGGGAAAAACGCAAATATCTCAGCGAAAGCTGGACAGATCCGTCTGAGACCGGGCTCATTCTGAACCGACTCGTCGAACTGAACAAAACCATATGTGTTTCTTCTTTTTTGGTGGAGTATTTGCGGAGATATTAGCCAAAAGCCGTCGGCTCGCGCTCTGAAACTGCGCCACGAGGTTGGGAAGAAAACTGCAAATATCTCGGTAAAAAATAAACCTATCGACGCCGAATTTGCATCGAGTGGAGAACCTGACGGAGACCTTTCGAAAGAGACCACCCCCAGCCTCGTGGGCCCCGGTGGCCCGAGATACAGGCCCCCAAAGCCCCTCCGGAAGGGAAAAATGCAAATATCTCAGCGAAAACTGGACAGATCCGTCTGAGACCGGGCTCATTTGAACTGACTCGTCAGAACTGAACAAAACCATATGTGTTTCTTCTTTTTTGGTGGAGTATTTGCGGAGACATTAGCCGAAAACGGTTGGCTCGCGCTCTGAAATGGCGCCACGAGGTTGGGAGAAAACTGCAAATATCTCGGTAAAAAATAAACCTATTCGACGCCAAATTTGCATCGAGTGGAGAACCGACGGAGACCTTTCGAAAGAGACCACCCCCAGCCTCGTGGGCCCCGGGGGCCTGAGATACAGGCCCCCAAAGCCCCTCCAGAAGGGAAAACGCAAATATCTCAGCGAAAGCTGGACAGATCCGTCTGAGACCGGGCTCATTTGAACCGACTAGTCGAACTGAACAAAACCATATGTGTTTCTTCTTTTTTGGTGGAGTATTCGCGGAGATATTAGCCAAAAACCGTTGGCCGCGCTCTGAAACTGGCGCCACGAGGTTGGGAGAAAAACTGCAAATATCTCGGTAAAAAATAAACCTATCGATGCCAAATTTGCATCGAGTGGAGAACCGACGGAGACCTTTCGAAAGAGACCACCCTCAGCCTCGTGGGCCCCCGGGGCCCGAGATACAGGCCCCCAAAGCCCCTCCAGAAGGGAAAAACGCAAATATCTCAGCGAAAGCTGGACAGATCCGTCTGAGACCGGGCTCATTTGAACCGACTCGTCGAACTGAACAAAACCATATGTGTTTCTTCTTTTTTGGTGGAGTATTCGCTGGAGATATTAGCCAAAAACCGTCGGCCGCGCTCTGAAACTGCGCCACGAGGTTGGGAGAAAAACTGCAAATATCTCGGTAAAAAATAAACCTATCGACGCCAAATTTGCATCGAGTGGAGAACCGACGGAGACCTTTCGAAAGAGACCACCCCCAGCCTCGTGGCCCCGGGGGCCTGAGATACAGGCCCCCAAAACCGCTCCCCAAGGGAAAAACGCAAATATCTCAGCGAAAACTGGACAGATCCGTCTGAGACCGGGCTCATTTGAACCGACTCGTCGAACTGAACAAAACCATATGTGTTTCTTCTTTTTTGGTGGAGTATCTGCGGAGATACTAGCCAAAAACCGTCGGCCGCGCTCTGAAACTGCCGAGCCGCTTTCGGCTAACATCTCCGCGCTCTCAGATCCGTCTGAGACCGGGCTCATTTGAACCGCCTCTTCGAACTGAACAAACCCATATGTGTTTTGTCCTTTTTGGTGGAGTATCGTCGGAGATATTAGCCAAAAAACGCCGGTTGCACTCTGAAACTGCGCCATGAGCTTGGGAGAAAAACTGCAAATATCTCGGTAAAAAATAAACCTATCGACGCTAAATTTTCATCGAGATGGAGAACCGACGGAGACCTTTCGAAAGAGACCACCCCGAGCCAAAATTTGTTCCGGGACCCGTACAGGTTCGGGTCTATATTTTAAATGATCAGCCGGGTCGGGTCTGAATCTATTACTTCGGGTCCTGGGTCTGTTTAACATTTTTTGTAATACCCGCGCGATCGTAGTGCAATCTCAGAGCGCGTGTCATGTTTCTATGGCAACCAGAGCAGAGCTTCCGCCAAACCGCGCTTGACATTTTCTCCAATGTTTATAATGATATAAATGAGCCGTCTTGTTTAATCTTAAAGTTTTGGTGGTCAGATTCAGACTCAATGAAGAGCAGAGAGCTATATATGATCAAGCTGAACAAGCAACAAGCAATCGTTATTATAGTTCAAAAGGGCAAACAGTTGAAGTTATTATGCGAGTTAACTCGAGTCAGAATGTACATGTGCAAGGTTGCATTTGTCATCCATCACCGTGACATCAAGTGGACTTTTAAAGCTGAAATAATGAGTGGATTAAGCTTGGAATAGCGAGAAGGAATAACATGGATAGAACTTTCTTGTCAGTGGATTGTAATGCATCAGAAGTGAGATGACAGCTACTAAAATTAGGTAAGACAAAAAGTTTTATTTTTCTAACTCGTGCTGAAATAATGTGACAATCGGTGCAGTCGGGTTTGGTGTTTTGGACCCGTGAAGACCTCTAGCCTATAGGTCTTTTCCATGTTTATTACGATATTCACTGTCGGTTCTGAGAGGATGAACATTCATAATATTTGCTCATGAATATTCATTAGAGTGTCTTAACTGTATCATGTGTTTATGGCCATTGATGATGTGGCCGCGAGACACATGCTAGTGTGTCAGGTACTGAGGAACGGCTCTGAAGTGTATAAATATTCCTCAGGTTTGTCTTTCGGCGCCAGATCTGGAACCGTGGCGTCTCAGACTTCTGCTGTAAGTGGATTTCTGCTGTTTTGGGAGAGAGCAGTGTTGACCTACTTCCTCATCCTTCTTTTATCTCCCAACTTGACTTCTGAAAGCAAAACTCTGTGCACAGCTCATTAGCGCTGTTAGAAGTTGAAAAATACATTTTCATTTTTCGTAACGCTGGCAAATCGACTAGCGGCCCAAAGCTCAGAACGCTGGAACACCAGATCTTTAGTTTTGTTCAAAGGAGAGGCTCTATAGTGTAGATTCTGCTGTAGAGTACACATGTTAATATATGATATTATGCATGAGACTGAATACAAATATTTAATATGTGTACAGTATATGTGCCAGATTTCATTTTCATTTATTTCATTTATTAATTTATATATTTCATACAGGGACAATGTGCAAAAAAAAAAAAAAGATTTCATTTATTAAAGATGCTTTGCACCAGATTTAGCTTGAGCTAGTTTCCATCTGGCAGTCCCCAGAAGATGAAGCTGCCTGGGTCTTCGGTGAAGCAGCAGCGCTTTATTACAGAAGCAACATGAACAAGGTCTTATTTAATGATGCTTTGGAAGATCAAGGCTTTTCTTCATGCACCTTTGCCAACCATCAGTTACTCTGGCACGCCATGGCCAGCGCGTAATAAGAGGAAATATGACCTTCTGAGACATCGGCAGAGCGAAGCGCTGTACACCGCAGGCCCGTGTCGTCTTCTCTCTCTCCTCTCGTTCACTCGTCTCTCAGGGTCTCACCGGATTCGCATTAGTAGGCCCTAATGAAATCCAGAACATTTTTTTCCTAAATTCCGTGTTTTTCTTTTTTCTCTGGATTCCATTTTAATGTTTTAATTGCATTTTAATAATGTTAAATCAGTCTAATTCTAATATTTAAAATGTAATCTAATAATTAATAATTTAATAATTTATGAAAATGTAAAAAAAATTCCAGACCTTCTGTGTCATTTTATTTTTTTCTGGATTTGGTGTTTAAAAAACAAAAAAAACAAAAAACAAAAAACGTCTTAACAAAAACTGTGTATGTTGGCAAACAAAGAAGGTTTACTGCTTAAATTAAAACATGCATGAAACATTTTTATATATTCTTTAAAAATAATCTTTTAATAATTATTATTAAAATATTATTTAATTATTTGTATTAGTATCATTATTTTGTATTAGTAGTATTAGTAGTCAAGTCATCTTTATTTATATAGGGCTTTTACAATACAGATTGTATCAAAGCAGCTTCACAGTGATAACATGAAAATAATACAACACAGATCAATAATATTGTTGAATATTAAATGTTCCCAACTAAGCAAGCCAAAAGCCAAGGCAACAGTGGGGGAACCCAAACTCCATCAGGGACAGAACGGAGAAGAAAACCTTGGGAGAACCCAGGTTCAGTCGGGGCCAGTTCTCCTCTGGCCAATGAAGGAACAGTGATTACAAGACAAATGGGATCGAAACATTAAGAGTATTTGTCCATTTCAACTGTTTGGAAGTGGAAGGGACCGGTTTACTGACGGTATTATTATTAGTAGTACTTTGAGTGGTACATTCTACTCTAGAATAGTACTGACGTTTCTGTCATAAAGCAGACTTTTATTTTGGCGTGTGGTGAAGAGCTGTGAGTTTCTATGTATCATCAGTTTTCTGAGTTCATGTGTTCATATAGAGACACAGATGAGTGTCTCTTACACACACGCACCACGCACGCACGCACGCACACACACACACACACTCTGAGTTAGTTTAGAAGAGCAAACTGTGACAGACTTAGGGTTAGGTAGGGTTATGGCTTAGCCCATATTGTCATTTGAGGTTGGTCTTGGACAACAGCAGGAAGACCCTGACCCTCAGGTTAGAGATTACTGAAAGGCACTTTGGGTAAAGGCATCTGTTAAATGACCCCCTACAGTGGAAAACTGTGAATGGGACAGAATCTGCATACCAGCTAATCTGAAGGGCGATGTGCGCACCAGTTCGGGATGTCAGGCTGTGTGTGAGTTGTTCTGCTGTACCAAATGTCATAACACATGCTCTTATCTAAACTGCACAGAGCAGCCATATTGGACCTTGCTCTGAACAAGCTGTACTCATTAGTATTCGTCAGATGACGGCGCGGCCTCTGCTCTCACGGTTCTCCGTCTGTTCTCCTCTCTCAGATGAGTAGCAGGATCTCTTCACTGAGACTCTATGGTGCCCGCAGCAATCCGCACCGGTGTGTGACAAGAGGAAGATAAAACCATCGCTGAAGCCTGATGCTGGTCAACTGGGATAACTGGGCTAGCTGGTCAACTGGGCTAATTAGGCTAACTGGGCTAGTTGGTAGAATTCACAATAAAACAAAACACAATTCTAACTCTGTTACACAGGACCATTGCGAAAGTGTCGTCATGATGTGTCATGTCTTGCTGTAAGAGTGTTTAGTTCAATCTAGTTTATACCCACTCCCACTGCCGTTCTGTGACGGCGTCTTTTTATTGCAGCAATTACACAGACATAATGAACATTACAATAAGACTGAACTGGCACCATTGACATTCACTGTAATTCATCTTCTGACATCTATACAGACTTTGGTAAATGTTTAATAGTGTCTCTTTTGAAATGTAAAAAATGCTAAACTCAAATGACATTTAGATTCAGAAACATTTCCTCTGGTGGGAAGATGGCAGAGCATTCTCAGATCAAGTCATTTCTCAGCACCATCTCATTATGTGTGCACAGCCGTCTTTATTGAGCAGCAAGATGAAATGACAATTTTCTGTCCTTTTTTAGCAGACGGTTCAGCAGTTTGATTTATCTAAATGAGTACAGATCGCTGAAGTTGACCTCACTAAAACACACACTCTCAGATTTGATATGTATGTGTCTCATTCAGTGTTGTGAGTTGATACAGTGTTTGATACTCTGTTATACCACGGGCTGTTTAAATACTCAATTCTGATTGGCTGGAAGGTGTGCAGTAAAACCGTTTAATGCACAGGTAGTTCCAGTCAGTTTGATTACAGTTCGAAATGAATCCGCTACTATAGACCATAGACTGTAAAAAAAAACCCCATAGTAACAGTTAAGGGGGTCGCACACCGGACGCTGTAGCGCCACGTCGAACACATTATTCTCTATGAGTGTACACACTGGATTTCTTTTGGGTTTATAAAATCCCTGACAGTGTAAAATAATTTGTGAGGCTGATCTAGTTTTAACTTTGAATGGATGAACAAAGTGTGTGTGTGTGTGTGTGTGTGTGTGCTAGATAGATATATTTGGATTAGGATAGATATGTAGGAATTTGATTGTCCTGTGATGTATAGCATCTCTCTTCTGTCTGTTGGTGAGTTTTTCCCCAATGGATCTTTCCTCCACGCTGTAGCTGAGCTCTCGAGAAAGGCACTTTATTTTAATGTGGCAGGTATTGGATTTGCTGAAGAAAGTGCAGATTTAAATATGCTTAAAGCTGGCATTCTGGAGCAGCTCCGTCCCTCTCTGTCTCTCTCTGTCTCTCTCTCTTTCTTTCACATTTTCTGCTAGTGCTGCAGATCAGCAGTGAAATGTAGTTTTCCTCTCCTCACATGAAGCCCCTGAAGTTGGGCACATTTTTGACACGTCAGGCATTTTATGCCAACGCAAGCACTATGTTTGGCGAGTGACAGGCTGAATCCAGGAAGCGGCGTTACTTAGCCAACGGGATGTCGAGGTGTCACCGGAGGGAGAGATGGTCCCTATCAGAGGCCAATTACCTGCTTGTAGAAAAAGCTTTGTGTGAAGTCAAATGTGAATTTGGACCTGTCGAGCCCCCATAGGTTCATTAGAACAGTATCTGCTGCTGTTTTGGGTTTTGTTAAGGATTAAGGTGTATTTCACAGCCAGCACGGAGCAATTCTCCAGCACGTTGCTCTGCACAGCCACACCAGATCAATTGCTAGAACATCGCTTGAACCCAGACAGAATTATTATTTATTAAAGTATCAAATCAGTAATAACTTGTGAGTTGAGGGGAAGCTGGATGTCATCTATCTGCTGGGATCTCATGTATATACAGTACATTACAGAAGTGTCCCTGAAGAAGCATTTTAACCCCACTCTGCAGTATGTGTCAGTTAACCTGCTCCGATGATGACCCCAATGAAGAAGAGCCCGAGTACATCGGGTCAGACTCCACCATACGCGCTCTCTCTCTCTCTCTCTCTCTCTTTCTCTCTCTCTCTCTCTCTCTCTCTCTCTCTCTCTCTCTCTCTCTCTCTCTCTCTCTATCTAGAGTGCATGCTGGGAGTGATAGATCGGGAGTAGTGGCTCATGCTTGAGTTTTTTCTATCATTTTTACCTTTTTGTGAATGGTTAGAAGTGTTTCATTTTTTTTGCAGGAGGATGGGTATTTTTAGGTGTGTGAGGAACATGGTGGTTCCAGGTGTGCAGGGTTCACTCACATGTAGGTGTCAATCACATGTATTCAATGCGTTTCCCCGCGGCTTCCTCGCGCTGTGGGGTGCTGACCAGCGCTGGCAAGTAAATATCGCCGGTCGGCTGCGGTTACGTGCAATCCTCTCGCGGTTTGACTTGTCAGAAGCGCGGTACTACAATATTGCGGTTATCGCGACAGCCCTACTCACATGTCGTCACAAGTAAAAATGGCATCTACAGTGAGTGTGGACAGTTGTTGTTTGGCTGTGGGGAAAATTGTGGGACATGAAAATATAATGTCTGCCTTTAGGATGAACAGTGCTATTGTTTTCTTTTTTTAGTACAATACAGTTGAAAAGCCAAATGAAGAAGCTTCAGAGGGAATTATTTTCGACAGTGTTTCTTAGTCGCGTTTTGCCACTTTCATTACCATCTAAAAGAGTTACCCTCTCTAATGTCCTGCCGTTTATAAGTGATTTTGTTTTAATACAAGCACTATCTTGCTACAGAAAATTGGTCTACTCGATTAAAAAAAAATCCAATTGCCGACTGCTTCAAGCTGATAGAAGAGCAACTTTGACTGAAATAACCACTCGTTTACAACCGAGGTATGCTGCAAAGCATTTGTGAAGCCACAACAGGCACAACCTTGAGGCGGATGGGCTACAATAGTATTTGGGATAATTGTATTGTTACCAAATATAAAATAAATAACTTCTTTGATTAAGTGGATTTAGTTTTCCAGAAGTTGTTTCTTTTGTTTGAAATGTTTGTTTCTCCATGTATTATTCATTACTCTTATTCTTAGTGTTTTTGCCATATTTCTTTAACTCCCCTATGATCATGCAAAACCCTGTGCTTGTGTTAACAGCACACTTGTCTCTATTGTTAAGCTTAATTCATATGATTACCTTTATTACCACTTTCCTTAGACTTAATTTATCAGAAGTTCCATCTCAAGTCCCAAATTGACCAGTTAGGAGCACTTTACATAGCGGCTGCCGTGCGAAGACTCGATTCAACTACCACACCTCACTAGGGTTTTGGCCACTGTGGTGAGGGAGAATGACAAGAAACGAGGGAGGAGAGAAGAACTTCAGAAGAGAAGCAAATAAACAGGGCCGCGACCCCGCTGGTGGAGAAAACAGGCCGTCCTCAGGCTGGTTAGCGTGTCCTGCAGCCGCGATAAGACTCTGGACTGAGGCCGCGACTGTAATTAGCATTAGCGCTGCGATTAGCGCTGTAGAGCGGCGGCTCCTGTGTGTGATGGGGCAGGCATGGTCTGCTGGAGATAAAGATGGAGAGGCTGTTTATTGGGGAAGTGCTGAGGAGATGTCAAGCTCTAGAGGGGATGGGGGTGTTTGGAACTTATTTAAACTTCTGATACCTCCGTCAAAGAAGAATGAGCGTGAAGGATTAGAGGGAGAGGGAACCATCTTACGGAATATTACGCAGGGAAATTGCATTCTAATGGACCGATGGAGACAGATGAGAGGGAACATGTGTTTGGCCAATAGGTTAACTGCGCAAAAGATCACTTGATATAAGTGCTTCAATATATATTTTCTTTTTTCCTTGACTTGCTGGATAGACTTTCTCTATCATGAATTTATATTCAATGAAAAGCAAATGGAAAATGTTTGTTTAAAATGCACTGTAATTATTCATAATAGCTATGTAATCTCGTTCTGTTCTGCTCAGATGGCGCTTTTTCCATGTTCTTTCTTTAACCAGGAATGGAAATATTGGAGGATGCTGATGAAAACATAATTTTAATCTCATCCACAATTTGAAATTCACCCTAATTCTAGCACTAAAGAGGCAGCATATTTTACAATTTCCCAAAAATGTAAAGGTTATTTGTGAGTTTCTGTTAATGTAATTCAGTCTTAAATAGAAGCCTTTCACTGTCGGCTTACATGTTACAGTATTATGTATTACAGTAGCACTTCTTGAACTCTCAGCGAGTTACTGCTTCTGTACAGACAGAACCATTCTTGCCCATTGCTTTCCTAAAACGCTGGGATGTAACTATAGTTGTAGTTACTTCAACATTCATGTTGTTACAGTTTGTTGAATTGTTTTCCCAGCTCAACTGAGTGTATCGTGTGCTTGTAGGTCACTATTAAAAGATGCTGCTCGATCAGGGCCCAGTACATGGACCCACCTGCTTTGAGTAATGATACTGTCATTTCATTGTTCTTAAAATGTTCAGCTTTCAGAAAGCCACAGGCAGACAACAGAGCAATTACCAGCCCAAGATGACAGAAGAGCCTTAGCGCTAACACAGAGAACATACACGCCCCTACACACGTCTGTGATTGCAGCAGAAACAGTTTAATTGTTGATTAGCACGATTTATGCAAATGTTTGGGATGCTGTTATCTTTTGTCAGTTTGGAAGTCGGTCATGTTTGGAATCCTGTTGAGTCGTCGTGGCGGAGCATTTATTCCGGCACTCGGTGCTCCTCAGTCCTTCTGTTTCTGGTCTTGGGGGACGACGGGTGATAATGAATCCTTTTATGTGTAAGAAGCCGAGTTGCTTCTATTGTTCTTCAACTTGACTAACCTAAGCAGGGTTGCCTAGGAAACCTTTTGTGAAGGTTCAGTGTTCTCCAGCATTCAGATCTGTTCAGGTGTTCAGTACGACAGTTGTTTTCTGCTCTGGTCCTGACAGTTTGCTTTGGCATATATATGATATACTGTATGTAAAGATGTTCAAAGAGAGTTTTGGGAACTCCAAGACTGATATTTCCCACCAGCACACTAAAGAAAAAGAAACATCTAATGTTCTTTTTGTGCACTGCTGTATGTTCCCTCACATACACACACACACAGCTGAAGGATAAAAGATGTTCTTATAGTGAGAGATTTCAGCCGTCACCGACCGGAGATGAACATCACAACTTCCCGACAGTTGCTCTGTTTTTCTGAAAGTTCCCATATTTACAGAAGAAAAGAGATGATGAGTCCAGTTTTCATTACAAAAAATTAATTAAAAAAAATTCTACTAAAAACTAAAAATAAGTATACTATCAGTCTAATTTTTATGTACTTCTCTTTGTGCCCCTATTTTAACAATCTAAGCTTCTGGTCTCAAGTGCAAGGCTCAAGTGCACTTAGGTTGTGTCCGAACCCACTTTTGCGAGTTTAACGCCGGGAAAAATGGTTGGCGTGTGCGCACATGATTTAAAAGGGTTGTCCCTATCATCTTAATGAGTAATTGGTGTGCTTTGGCCGTAACATGAAATCTCCCATTCCCTTTAAAAGCCAGTTGAGCTCGCGCCATGGCGGATTCGCTTTTTACATGGAGGATTTTACAAACGGAAAAATGGTACGGATCTGCTCGTGCGTCGAGTCTACCATCTACGGGACAAGCCGGATTCCACCATATCTTTACACAAGATTAATCTTTTACATTGTAATCCTTTTATTTTTCATATTTGCATGTGTGTTTGCTGCTGTGCATCCCTGTGTGTTTAATAAGCAGATTGAACACGTGTGTTGTGGACCGCCTGTAGGTGCACCTTACTGACGTGCGTCTTTAAATGACAAAAAGGATATCGCGCCATTGACTCTAGAGCAGGTTTTATTTTGGTCAATTGGCTCAGTCTATTTCAGTTCCTCAAAATAGCAAAGGTCCATCAGTGCGCCTGAACACACACTCGTTCTCCAGACCAGCAGCCCATGGGCACACAAACAGGCACATATGCATTTGCTATTTAAACAACGTGGAGCAAGACGTGAAAATGATAACTGCGTCAGGCTGAAACTAGCGAAACACACTTGCTTGCCGCTGCATTACGCCGGGTTTATGATATTGCCCTTTATGTAGTTGTTTTTATTCTTTTGATTGAGTAGCCTATTGATTACCTTTTCACATACAGTAGTTTTAGATACTGTCTTGTAAACTTACATTGTTTGAAAATATTGATTTACACAGAAAACAGATGTGTTTTATTTTCTAATTCTGAGTATCTGAATATTTGTGTTGGCTAGTCCACTGGTAGTGTACATAGGAATTTATTTCAAATCTACTTAACAATTTCCCTGCCATTGACAGAATGTTCCAGGAGATCCATATTTTCACTGTTATATATTAGGGGTGCTATCACACATCCTCTGAGAGTACATTATCTTCAGATGAAAACACATGTGAAGAAAAAGCAGAAACATGTGATAGAAGTTTGCTTAATAGAGTCGTTCATCCTAAACCTTACGAAAAAGAAGTGCACTTTAAGTTAATTTAATTAAGTACATTTCACGTATATTTTTAAGTACACTGTAAAAAATAAATCATGGGTCTTTTAAATTTTATTAAAAAAATTAAGGTGATAATTAAAAATATTTAGAAAATTGTGGTTCAGTGTTGTATTGAAAATATTGAGAACATTTCACTAATAAAACCAAGAGATATATTTTCCTATTTTTTAAGGAAACTTACACAATTTTGAGGAACCGATTAAACTGATTAAAATTAAGGGAAAATGGCTGAGCCACATCTATACACACACCGCACTAAAGCAAACACATCTCCTCCATTCTTCTCTCTGTGCTCATCAGAAGCGAATTGGTCCAGACTAAAGAAGAAGTGTCCTCTGCCAGTCTATGCTTGAGTCTGCGTCTCCAGCGAGGACTGATGTGTGAGCTGGGACATTTCAGAGAGGGAGAAAGTGGAGAGAAATGTGTGCCGCAAGGGCTCCTTGAGTTCCAGCAGGTCGACAGACTGGTGTGACCTCACCTTTACCTGTCCCAAGTCTGCCGCACGTGTTTAGCAGGAGATCACGCGATCTCCCAATCCTGTCGGCCTGAAACCTCTTCCCTCACGATCTGTGCACGGCCCTTGGCAGGAAAAAGCCCAGTGATTGACATGTCAGCACTTCCTCGTCAGGGATTTATGTGGCACGGCTGGAAATGCTCCTGCACCACAAGGTCATAATTTAGCTTCCTCTCGGTTTACCTTCTCCCCTATAGAATTGCTTGTAATTTATAGTATTGTTTTAATTAAATAGATTGAGAGAGGCCTAAGTGCTCATGGTTTTAAGACAAGCTATTTTTTAGGAAGTTTTTATCTGAATTCCTGAACTCCCTGGCAGACATAAAGTAGAGCAAATAAAGTGAAAGGCCACTAAACCAGGGATGGTTGTTAGTGGAATTAAATTGTTGTATAAATGTCACAGGAAAACATGTAGAAACTTACACAACCACACCTGCTCAAAACAAAAGTAAATCGGTGGTATAATGAGCAATGTTTGTAAATTGACAGAAGACCATCATATAAATGAATGATTGTGAATTCCAGGGCAGTGTGTGATGGACTGTCGATTCACCTCCACTGGCCTCAGGTCAGTATGATGGCGGATATCTGTGTCCCGTAACTGCTGCTTTAGGAACTGCTTCCTCAGTCTTTATCTCTAAAATCCTTTTACAACAATCCTTTTAAAATCCCTTTTACAACACAGTTTAACTAGAAAAAAAAAAACAGTAAAATTCATTAATTAAAGGGGTGGTTTACTGCTTTTTTTTTTCTTTGCATGATTGTGTTTATGGGGTGCAATATGACATGTATTCGTGGTTTTTCTTTTTAAAAAAAGTCTTATTTTTCATCAATTTCACCTGTATTGTAAGCCGCACTTCTCCCTCTGTCCTCGAACGACCTGTTGACTTCCTGAGTCTATGAAACCACTCCCTCAGAAACAGGCAGTGGGCTCTGATTGGTTAAGTTTGGGCCAGTGTGCTGTGAATGGCTAAACTGTAGCTCACGTTGTCCGGAAGGTTCACTCGCATTACCTTTACGAGCGAAACGTGGATGCGCTTCGGTCCAATGCGAGAGCCTCTCTGGTCCATGTACAGTAAATAATGATGTCGGTACGGCAGTATCAGAGCCAGATTCAGAACCCAGAAAGCGACGATGAACAAGAGTCAAGCAGAACCTCCCTAAACACGGCTCTTAAAAAACGTTTCTGAATGGTAATTTGCCTGTATTTTTTTTAACTTTATACACGTTTGTTTTACACTGACTGGCTGACTGAACTGTTACAAGTCGGCATGTCTTGATCAAATTGAAAATAATGTCATAAAGTGTATATATCTGTTGGTTGGGACGGTTAGAGTCAGTGTTTGGATTCAGAAACCCTGTTACGACTTGGATGAGCGTTGTCTGTCTTTCTCAGTAATGGCTTTTGCCCAACACACATGGTTCAGGTACAGTGTTTCACATCAGCCAGAACAAAAGTTCCTGTTAAATGACTCAGAGGGAGACAGCGAGTGAGAGAGAGAGAGACTTGACCAAACGAGCAGAATAATTTGGAAACACATGCCATCGCCTGACCACAATCCAGCTTACATGTGCCTCGTAGAAAGTGACGAGGTTGGTCATATAAGGTTTTGTTGTTGTTTTCCCTCGTTTTGGTGGATGACGGTAATGAGAGGACTGACTCTGCTTGGCCAGCAGGAGGCTGATCCATATTCTCAGTTGCCATTTAAATTCATTCATTCATTTCTTTCTTTCATTCATTCATTCATTTCTCTCTCATGTTATCACTGTGAAGCTGCTTTGATACAGTCTGTATTGTGAAAAGCACTATATAAATAAATGTGACTTGACTCTTGTCTCTCTCTCTCTATCTCTCTGTCCTTCCCTATAAATTGGTTTTGACACAGGAGGTCAGTGATGGCATTATGAAGGCTCAAATGCTCCCAACAGCGTTTTAATGAGCAGAGCAGCTTTCAGCCGTCTGGATGATCCTCTCCGCTGGATCTGAACGAATAGAGGCCAGCACAGACAAAACTCAATTAACACACCATAGAGACGCGATTATCTAAGATGGGCTTGCAATGGTTTCCCAATTCATATAAAAACACACCCTCACACAGTACACTACAGTATAATGGTCATGGTTTTACTGAACAATTCTGAGCATGGGTTAGGCCGGGTATAGTACAGTACACTGTAGAGTATAGTAGAGTTCGCTGACGTGCGCAGGACAGGAGAACCATCTTTGAAAACATAGTCAGACCTTCATCATACTTATATTTCCAATCTCTATACGGCTCACACTCTGCACTCAATCGGACAAGACCTACAACCAATCAGAGCAACGCAGTAAGTGACGTATGTTGAGCTACAGCATAGTTGTCAGCCCAAGTGCTCTTTGACCACGTGATGATTACGTATCTGGCAGATCATCGGTCCATCATCATATAAAGCCCGCCCTGGCAATTTGATTGGGCCGATGATCATAATTACTCCTCAATGGATCGAGTGCAGACCCAACTTCCCAACCAAAGAAATGCATGTGGCGTTCAGGCTACTTTAGTGGTGCCTTCAGACCGTAACAGACATGACAGTTTCAGTTTAATTCAACACACCGGTGTCTTGCTCCAGAAGCTAATCAGAAATAAAATGTTATGCAGATTTTTCTGGAACTACCCACTTTTAATAATAAGTTGTTTGTAAAATGAAACCATTGCTTGACAATTAAATGTTTTTCTGACGGACAAACACAAGATAAAATAACCTAAGGACAGAATCAAGTCTGTTTCATAATACAGTATCAAACAAATCTAAAATAATGTAGAAAGAGATAAATACATAAAGATAGTTTTCATTTCAGTATATTTCGTTTTACAGACAGCTGGGTAATGGCTCATGTTGACCTGTTCTTCCAGAATTACTGTGTGTGTGACAGTAAAAAACACAGAAGTATTTGCCCTAATACATGTTGCTGGATTTGTGCCATGTGGATAGTGTGTTTCAAGCGGTCCCACAGTGGCCTCCAGTGGCCAGAGATAAAACGCCAGTATTTGCCTTTCTGTGAAGATTTCAGCCGGATGTCGGTCTAGGATCTCTCTTAGACTTTTCATTTTCACTATGTGCAGAACAGGAGATTCTTCATTAGCATCAGTTTTTAATTCTAAGGGAATTCTGAGTCTGGAATCCTTGTGTTTCTGTTAAAGCATATCCTTATTGTGATGTCAGATTACAGTCTAAACTCATTTCTATTCCTTGAAAGAGACAACCGTCAACAGGCCCATTACTGAGAAATATTGCAAACGATATTATTTTCTCAGATATCACACATATGGACTTCTCTTGCGCTGTGTGTTTGCAGGCAGCCCAGTGAACCTGACGTGCCGGGCGTTCTTCGGCTTACACGGCGATGTGAGTCCGCTCAGTCTACTGGATGAAGGGAGAGAAGTTCATTGAGGATCTGGACGAAGGACGAATCAGAGAAAGTGAAATTAAGTAAGTAGTTTATACTAATGACACACTTTGCAGATATCAAGATGATTATGCCCTTTCATTCCCTTCTGGATTGAGATGAGCAGAAAAACTTCTTTCTCTTGTAATCTCCATCTAAATTTCATTGACTCCATTAATTATTGCAGTGTAGGCATATGCAATCTTAATCACATCATGAGAGTATCAGGGTGAAAAGTAGATGACTGAACCAAAACTAGATCTAGTTAGAAGTATTCTTCTAAACATTTGAGAGTGGTTGATTGAAAGTCTGGACTGCCTGTTATGGCGCTTTCCATTACCAGTACCAGCTCGACTCGAACTCGCTTTTTGCTCCATTTTCCATTGCTGACAGAACAACCACAAATAGTCCCCGGTGCGCATAGCGACGCGTTACTGGATTGCCCATCAAGCTCTCGCTGGATCCTCTCTTCGAGCAACCAAAGGAGAGTCTGCACCTCCTCTTTGACCACAGCGTATTCTTCCGAGTTGCCATAATAATAACAATAATAATAATAGTAGTAAGTTTATTAACTATCTCTGGCCAAACTATTTTAAAACAGCGAGGTTGTTCTGGATACTCCATCTGGCGCGTGTTAACGATGAGCGCAGTAAATGGAGATGATTCTCTCTGACCAATCAGCATTCAGCATTGTTTTCACGTCACATTTTAGTATCGGCTCGCCTAGGCTCAATCAGAACCTCGCCGGAGGCGAATGCTGAAAAAAGTGCCCGAAAGCAGGAACAGGTACAACTTTTACACAGTGGAAACCAAACAAAGGCGAGTCGAGCTGGTACTGTGTAGTGGAAAAGCGCCATTGCTGTAATTTACAGTATGAGAGAGTATAGTACAGAGTAGCAGAAATGAGACTCATTATGAGGTTTCAGAATACAAACACACCATGAGCATCGTAATACAGTCTGTAGGCAACTCTTGCCACAATTAAAGTCCTCTGAGCTCCACTAGAGCCCTTTACAGTATTAATACGGTACATTGCTAATGCTGTGGGTGGATGTTGGCTGAGTGTTTGACTGCATTTCTCAGGTTGGTATGTCATCTATCATTTAGTCATGGAACTGATCCTAAGGCCAGTGTGTCATTTTCTGCCTGTTACTGTGCCAGTGGCTGAATCAGTGCTAATAGAGAAGAGCTGACGGCAATGACAGCAGAATTTCATTTCTGAATCTGTACCTGAGATCCACTAGCTTTGGGTCTTGCAGCCTGTGCACTTCTAACACTGTAATTAATGTGATCAGAGGCGGCGATCAGCACGCTGGGACGGCTCTGACGTCACTGGAATGGTGTGAAACATCCACAAAACATGAAAATAAGGCACAACATCACCTTATTTTTTCTGAACAAGAACAGAAACAATGTTTCTGTAATGATATGAACTCCCCATCATCCGCTTTCTCTCTGCAGACATTGTTTCCATGGCAGCTGCAACAAATAGACGATTCTCTTCTCTTACAAACCCTGTTATTTCTTCTTCCCCATAGTGCTTGGTAGTCCGGTGTGGTGTGTGTGTGTGTGTGTGTCATGATGGTCGAGCTTTAGTTAATCATAATGTCAGTGTCTGATTTTCATTTTATTCAGTGTCACTATGTCTGATGAGTGGTTGCGGTTATAAAGTAATTTGCTCAACTGCTAAGTTACATTTCCTGATAGTTATAATGAATGTCTACACATCTACCTACAAGCATCCAAATAGAAAACTAAGTTTTTTTAAATGCTTGCACACTAAAACTAGTACATGTACCTAATCTTCAGACCCAGTCTGCTAAACTGCTGCACTTTCTCTGCTTTACACTCAGTTTATAATTGTGACACTTTGCAAAGCGATTTTCTACATTAGAAACATCATTCAAAACTAAAAGGTCTTGTGTTGGATTTGAAAAACACTGCTATGTAAATGGCACAAATGCCTAAACCCAACCATTTATTAATTTATATAGCACAAATAAACACAGCTATAGTAGCCCACTGTTATGGTCATCACAGTTGATCATGTGTCAAAAAACTTACAAACGTACATAATTTGTTCACTTAGAAATCAAAACTCATTGTTTTGAGAAAGAAAGAAATGATTCCCTCCACCATTTCAGTATATAAATATACATCATTTTAACCCTTAGAAATCAAAACCAGTTTTATGAGAAACTAATACATTTTTCACCCTTTGTATTTTTGTTTACAATATTTTGTAAATATAGCTTTAATATGCAAACTATATATCTAATTGTTAATGTTAATTGTTCTTGTTATGCAGTTTTAACTTTATCATATGATCTTAATTGTGTAGGACTACAGATGGAAATTAGCATTGTGCTAAATCTGGTGCAGCCATCTTTTTAATGTAACTGCACATTGTCCTGATATAAATAAAATAAACAAACAAACAATCTATAGCACTTCATACAACACAAATTGTAATAATAGTAACAAATTCTGCTGTAAGCCAATAGAGTCATTATTCAACACGCAGTCAGTTCAGTGTTGCTTCATTTCAATAACTAAAGTTCATCAATTGTGCACATACTACAGTGTATTTGCACACATGTGTGTGTGTGAGTGGTGACAAACTCTGAACAAGCAAAAGAGACAAGATAGTAGTGTTTTACATTTTCACATTGTGTGTACTTTGGCATGTATATGGCTAATCATTTGAGTGGAGTTACTATGCAAACCCATTTTTAGAAGAGTTAAAATAGTGTGGATGAAGTTTGAATGGAAACACTTTTAAAAACACTAAATATTCAGGAATATTGTTAGTTGACTGTTCTGAAACTTGAAAATAAGATCTGAACTGAATTGGAAGATGACACCACTGTTTACTCGACCAAGAATCGCGTTCTGTAGCAACGAAACCCAGTAAACTCATCAAGGATCTCGCCAGGAGCGACGTCAGCCAGTTCAATATACAAAAGTTGGTGTTTTGTCATTTGTACGTGATTTGATTTGATATGAGAAGATGAATACATGGAGAAATAGATGACACGTTACTGTTGTACTGCGGCTACTTGTTACTCTACTTGCAGTTACTTTGCATGCATACTATTACTACACTACATGACAGCCTAACAGATTGCTAACCGTACTTACGTATCTCCACTGCTCTGAATCATTGAATAATCATGAATCACCTGTTTGTCTGTGTAAACCTGCTTTGAAACAGATCTCTGTATGTGTATATAGTGCTATATATATGTATATATATAGTATATATATATATATATATATATATATATATATATATACAGATATATATATATATATATATGTATATATATATATATATATATATATATATAGGTCTTGCAAAAGGATGTGTGATGTTTTGGTCGTTGTGTGTGTGTATTGTGATCTTTAGAAGATGGATCTATAGGGGTTGGGGACTCACCAATCTTTTCAGGATGCCTATGAGAAATTAAACAAATGCATTATTCAAGCTGTAAAATGTACTAACAACATTAACATCTATAAAGTAAACGTATAGTTTATATTGGGTTAAATTAAAATATTTGGACAGTGTGTAACCGCTATACACACACTCACAGAAACCTCAGAAACGGTGAGGCTGTTTCATCTGATCTTCGACTCAGTGTAATCATTGAGTGATTTGTGGTTTGAAACAAAGGTGTGTGGCAGTAAAACGCTTCTCACTGTATGTCTCAATGCTCTGAACATTAGGCCAAAGTGTACTTGGGTTTTTATGCATAGCCTTTCAAAGTATTCTGCATTTGATAAAGGGGCACAGACACATGAGCAGCAGAAAGTTTCATCTTTGTCCCAGTGTTTGTGCCGTTTCTCTACAGAGGTTATGACCGAGTGACAATGAGTTTGTATTGTTTTAAGCTATAGTTGCAGCGCGGGCATCTGTTCACCCGCTCACACAAGCGCGGCGTCTGTTTGTTCGTTGTCTGTTCTTCTTTTTCCACTGTGACGCATCTTCCCGAGTCAGTGTTTCCACCTTGTGGACAAACTCATAAGCGCAAAAACAATTGAAGGCGAGTGTGTGACCTCGGCACGTGATGCCTGTGCCTCGGGCCACATGAAGATGACTGGGTTAGGTTGCCTGACTAACAGAATAGATTTTAGCATCTGGAGGAACTGTAAGAGTCTGCGTTCAGCATGAGAGACTATGGCCGTGCTGTGAGAGTGAAATAAAGAGTGAAATAAAAAGCACTTCCTGCTCACCTCTTGATAATCACATCATTATCCATAGGGGGCATCTGATTGGTTCCTGCCGTATCAGTAGCCAATGAGCTCGCTGCTCAATCCTCAAACACTTGGATAGCATTTGCCTTAGCAGTGCAGCTTTCAGAAACCCTCCACCTTCCCCAGCTCCACCTGTATAGATCTGCAATGGGTCTAATTCATGTACGCAGTATTGTTCAGCTGCGTGTTGTGTATGTTCACAGCTGTGTGTTGTGTATGTATGGGCTGTAGTAAGTCCCGGACTTGCTCTCCCGCTGCAATAACTGCAGCAGCGTGAGCAGATCTAGTTCCGCCAAGGCCAAACACACAACACCGTCAGGACCCATTACCATGCAAACTCATTATAGATGGGTGTTAAACAGTTCTCCTCTTCTTGTCTCCTGACGTTCCAGGACTGTTCGGGAGCACTTGGGTGAGCAGGAAGTGTCCATCTCACTGACAATAGATGCCGTGGAGGAGGGCGACCTGGGGAACTATTCATGTTATGTGGAAAAGTGGCCACGGAAGACGACAGGCCAACATCCAGCTCAGCAAGAGGGGTGAGAGACACCTTTCTCAAAACCATCACCCGCTTTCTCAAAATTTTAAACACAAAACCAAATCTGCAAATTACATCCAGAGAAGATCTAACTCAAAAACAAAAAACAAAAAAACAAAAAATGAAAACAATTTTATCTGTGCTCAAAATCAAAAAAATGCTTTCAGATTATACACACAGCCAGTCAATATTATAAACACTACAGACCATTCATGAGACACTGGAGAACAGACAATGTCCCCTCCACTTTTAGCCAGTATCGATATTGTCCCCACCACTTTTGAAACATCTCGCGTACACAGATGTAAATTTTACAAATATATAAAACATCTCTAGTTAACTAGCAGAGCATTCATTTAGTTCGTTTGTCAAATAAGAGGCGATCTAGCGCTGAAATGTGTTGCTTTGGAAACCCAAGTGATCTAAAGTGCTCGTTGACTGCGATCAGTGGCGCGATACAGTGTTCTCTGTGTCTTGATCTCTGTGTCGTTGGTTTTGATTTAAATTGGTTTTGATTGGTTGGGTGTGGTTATAACAGAGTTACATTATCTTATGGAAAGATAAACTGTGGTTCTAAAACCTGAAGAACCAGAACAAATAAATTGAAAGATTATGTGTTATTTACTAGCATCAGCTCTTCAATGTCTAATGTAAATTTGAAGATCATATCCTGGTAATGTACAATGCCAAGGTCTCTGGAAAGAGATTTGGTTAAGTGTATGTGGTCGAGTGAGCAGTCTGATGGTGTGGATGTTTTCCACTGTTTGTGCTGGGTAACATTACATTGGGAAAGGGAGATGAAGATCTGCTGAAACAACAAAAGCTTCCCTAAAATCTGGAACACGCGGACGGAAGAGAACCTTGAAGGAAGTACTGCAAATGTGTCTGCATGTCTTCTGCCACTCTGCGCCAATGAAGCAAGCCAAAAGCCAATGGCAACAAAGGCGAGAAAGGCCTAACCCTAACCCTAACCCACAGTGGCAAGGAACCAAATCTCCATCAGTGACAGAATGAAGAAAAAAACCTTGGGAGAACCCAGGCTCAGTCGCTCAGTTCTCCTCTGGCCAACGAACGAACGAACAGTGTGTGATCATGATTCAGGTTGCATCACAGGTCAGAGGTCAGACTGGATCAGATCATTCACAATGTTTATCCAGTTACCTCTGGTTTGAGGTCGGAGCTCATTACGGCGGTATGGAGACGAGTTAAAACAATACATTTCTCACTTTCCAAATCAATACCAGAATACCTTTGGCAATGGATTCCAAACATAGTTTATGAATGGACTCTGTGGCTTCTCAGCCATCAGTGCCATGTCCAAAATGTCCCAAATGATTTGTATGATGGTTGCCAGGGGTAACCCGTGGGGAGGTGGGGCAGAACCTCTGTGGCACGTACGAGGAAGACACTTTTGTGTGTCTCCTATTGTCTTGATCTTTTGATAATCATAATCAGTGCTTATAGTAATTGATTGGTATTGATTGATTGGTTGAAGATGTTGAGGCCAGTTGAAAAGCTTCTGTTGCCCATTTCCCTAACTCATCTTTCTTTATACTCTCACACAGCTTCTTTCCTGTTCATTGCGTGTGTTCGGTCTCCTCAAAATGAAGATAATCCATAAATGACTGAATGCAGGAATTCCATATGAGATAAATTTGTTCCTTGTACATTTGTCTGATACAATGCCCATCTATCAGACACATTGGTTGGAAACCGCCCTGCTCCACCTCCGGTGCATCTGTTGTATCATTGAAGCCGTTCCCTCACCTCTATCTTTCATTCCAGAATGTTGAACACAAACGCGAGATTGTGGCCGCCATCTCCACTGTGACACAATCAAACGTCTCCATTGAACACATCTGCGGATGCAGACCTGACATGAGACTAGAGCTGCAGACTTGCGTGTGCTGGGTCTGTCAGGTCTGTCGAACTCACCCATTTAAAGGACACTCATCTTCATCAAGAAGAGGTGCAGGACCCTCTGGCATTTAACATCGCAGCAGTGAATTGTCCGAAAATTTGGTCCTCACAAGGATAGCTAAACATGCCCACTGACACACACACACACTCTCTCACACAGGAATATTAATTAAAGGCTCGTTCCTTTGCATTTGTTTGAAATGTTTAACACACATAAAGGAATGAACAGTGAACAGTGCTTATTGACAGAGTGAGTGTTTGTTGAGCATGTTATAAGTCTCTCTCTCTCTCTCTCTCTCTCTCTCTCTCTCTCTCTCTCAGCAGAGCTCATGTATACGGTAGAGTTGGCTGGAGGTTTGGGAGCCATTCTGCTGATGTTGATATTTTTGGTGTCCCTGTATAAGTGTTACAGAATTGAACTCATGATCTTCTACAGAAATCACTTTGGCAGTGAGGATTTGGACGGAGGTAAGAAATATTATTACATGTACATTTATTCACTTAGCTGACGCTTTTATTCAAAGCGACTTACAATTGTTATATATGTCAGAGGTCGCACTCCTCTGGAGCAACTAGGGGTTAAGTGTCTTGCTCGGGTACACATTGGTGTCTCACAGTGGATTTGAAGGCATGCGTCTTATCCACTGCGCCACCACCACCCCAATATAAAGATTTTCTAACAATCCAGATAGCACAGCTTAAAAAAAACAAATAAATTAATTTTCTTTTCTTATGTCATTATGTTGGATTGTTTTTTTTATTCGTTTTTTTCCTTCACAATAATAAATTCACAATAAATTCACAATAAATTATTCCTGTATATATATATACAGGAATAATTTAGGGCTTTTTTTGAAAGGTTTACCTTCAGCTTTCGGGTGTGTGTGTGTGTGCATGTGTGTGCCGGATGGGGAAGGAAAATAAGAAATTAGAAGGCAGAGAGACAGTAAAACACCTTTGACTTTAATCTACTATTAAACCTTCTTTAATTGTGCCTCTCCAGGAAGGCAGAAACAGATTTTCCATTTGCTCAAATGTGAAAGGAATCAGGGTTTGTCCATTTGTGGTGGACAGTGGACAGTCATTACTGAGCATGGCACTTCCTCATAGACACACATGCAGATTTACTCATAGTGAATTACATCCACAAGGGTAACTAAAGTGAAAGAAAACACCTGTCGTTTTAAAGCCTGTTCCCTAAAGCTGCTTTTCATAATGAATCTCTTCATAATTAAGATGGCGGAGGTCATTTCATGTTTCTAGGCACTGCACCAAACTCAAGCCTTTCGAGATGCAAATCCTTCATGAACACAGTGGAGGTGTGTGGCGGTGTAAAGGGAATCCTGTAGCGACGGCTCAGGATAAAACACACACACATCGCTGCTGTTACAACTAATGAATGCTTAGTGTGGCGAAGAACTGTTTAATTGTAAGTCTCCTTTCTGTTTGTGTGTTGTAAGAAAATAAAGACTATGAATGCACACCGTGTTGCCAGCATGAAAGTGGATCCAGACCAGTGGTGTCAGGAAACCAGAGAGGAGGAACGGTTTGCTTTGGAGATTCTGCCAGATGTTCTGGGAAAAGCATTATGGGTATAAACTCTTCATTCCTCAGACAGGGACTGATCCCAACTGGAAGTAAGTTGCATTATTTGTACGGTGTGTGTAAACATGTATCACTATGTGTGTTCTTGTTAGTGTGGAGTTGCATCTTCATCCAGTTGAATGTTGTATGGAGAAAGTTTCATGATTATTTTCATGTCAAGTAACTTTAGTTTGAGAAGCTTTTATTTGTTTGTTCTGTGAATATTTTAGCTTTGACAGAAGACTGTTGTAAAAGTTTGCTTGTGTTTTTGTTTGCTCATCTGACTCTGACTCATGTACTGTATCTGTCTTGCCCTTTTTACTTTAAACAATTCCATGTGTGTTTGGTCTATACTTATGTCTGTTGTCCGGGACTGTTAGATGTTAATGTGGGACAAGGTGCTCAAAATCAGGGCTAATTAAGCATTGATTTGATTTTAGGTGTTAAACTGATAATCTGCTCTTCAATGAGAAAGTAATTGAAGACTTACTCTGGAAGAGTTACTCTGTCTCAGTCCCTCAGTCCCATATTAAGCTGGGATAAACTGGTGATTTAACTGAAAATCCTAAGGCAAAAAGATACAGTTATGCCAGTTTCTCTTGTGGAAGTCTTTTTTTTTCGTATCCAAGTCATGCTAAATTGGCTATCCAAATTTCAATGTTGAAATATTTATGTCTAGGTTTCAGCAATGATCATTTCCAGGATGACACAAGACTCCTTAGAGGTATTCTTCCCTAGCCTTTTCCACTTGTGTCAAAGACTGACTCACACTCTTTCACAAACTTCACTTTTGGGAAATTGGGACATGGCGCTGAGCTTGAACCGGATTCAGGTTGAACTGAACACCATCAAGTTCTGAATGTGTAAAATTAGAAGAAGAGATCAGTGTCGAGATCTATTTAGTTCATTAGAGAGTGGAGCCCTCAAGGGAGCAAGATCAGGGGGCT
>JAQIUQ010002519.1:1155000-1230034 GCA_030378365.1 Hybognathus amarus | reverse complement strand
TTTGTCAGTCCTTAGTTCAGTTACGTATTTGCTCTGTGAACCACATAAATCGTCTAAGTTGATCCTGAACATTTTATTTTACAGTGTTTCAACATCAGTCAGATATCGATAATCATCAAAAAAAGTTCAAATCTTTCCTTCTGTCAAGTTTATGCACAGCAAGACTGCATTTAACTGCTCATATTACAGTGAAAGCAAAATATTATCATTTGGAGCATTGTATTTGTTTTAAATTTTAAAATATTATAAAATGTAATTTTACATTTCCACTGTAAAAATATAAAGTCATGATTTGTATTCACAACATTTTTTCTTTGGTCAAATCAACTTAAATAATTTATGTGGTTCAGATAACATAATATTTTGAGTTTCTGGTGATTAAATCAATCTCCTTCATTGTATTAACTCAATTTTTCCATTTCAATGAATTTAAAATTTAAGGCAACCAGGTTACTTATTTTAAGTTAAACCAACAATATTTTTTAAAGTCTAATGCTGAATTGCACGCAATCATTACTTATCGGTCAGTGTCATGTGATCCTTTAGAAATCATTCTAATGTGCTGATTTGCAACTCAAGAAACATATTATTATCACTCTTGAAAAATGTAATAGAAATATTTCATATGTCACTTTTGATTCTGGCTAAACTATTTTTTTTAATCTTACTGACTTTTTAAAAGTAGTCAAATATTATGTATCGGGTTGTGCAGTTTAAAGGTCATAAAAAGTACAGTGGTGACAAAAAATTGCTTTAGTATAATCAATATTTAGCTAATTTTATCCATGACCCAGATGACAATGTGCTGCTTTTCAAGACAGTTCACAGTTTATTACTAACAAACTTCGTCATTATAACTGTTATTAATCAAATTCAGATGGAATATTTAACAAAAATTGATAGTACACTGTAAAAAAAATAATGTTCATGATTTGTAATCACAACATTTTTTCTTTTGTCAAATCAACTTAAATAATTTATGTGCTTCAGATAACATAATATTTTGAGTTTCTGATGATTAAAACAATTCTCCATTGTAAAAAATATTTTCAAGATTTGTTATTACAACATTTTTTCTTTTGTCAAATCAACTTATATAATTTATTTAGTTCAGATAACTTATTATTTTAAGTTTCTGATGATTAAATCAATCTCCTTAATTGCATTAACTCACTTTTTCCATTTTCCAACAACTTAAAATTTTACGGTAAGTTACTTCATTTAAGTTAAACCAACAATATTTTTACAGTGAATAAACTAAATTTTTTCCATTTCAATGAACTTAAAATTTTAAGACAAACTTAAGTTAAGTTAAACCAACAATATTTTTTACAGTCATTAGCACTCATAACGGGCAGTTTATTTGCCATAAAGCTCAGCAAACATGAAATTCTCTATTTTTAAGCAGCTCTGCATATATTTTTCTACATTTGTAATTCAAATGAAACGTCAGACCCACACTTTGTTTCCTTAGTGGATTCATGCGAAAAAAATCTCATCACTATTTGAGTGACATTAAATACAAAGATATCAATTCAGTATTAATGCATGGGTACAAAAGACTGGAATTGTATCAAACCCAAAATGTTGGTATCAATCCAAACCTTAGAGGTAATATCTAAAATGTCCTGGTTTCATCACACAAATAAAAAAAATGATTATGTCTGAATCAACCTGATTACATTCGGTTACATCAAAATCATGTTTAAGCGTCCGATCAGTGAAAAAATAGCTCTTTTTTTAGTTGAATCAGGAAGGTATACCATGGTATTGACTGATAACCATACCAGAAACACATTTAACAGATTGCATGAGATGAAATGCATCACAGCAATCTGAACGCTCACTTCAAATCCAGTGGATCACTTCTGCATTGGAGTCTATTTTTTTAAAGGCTGCTTATCGCAACCTGCTCCGATTACCAAAGTCCTAGAACCCTTTGCAACGTGCTTTCCTTTGGCTGCTTATTATACTGCATTCAATTGCATGAAGAGACCTGAGATAACTTCAGAGACAGCAAATGATAAGAAATAATGACTTTCTAAACCACTTAGGCCCGCACTCCTAGCTCATTTTCTGATAGTGCCTAGTAGCCCGTCATCTGTTAAGTTGCGTACTGTTTAAAAGTCTGTCACAATCAACCTCCTTGCCGGCTGAACGCTGGCTGCGGTTTGCAGATGCTGAGGCCAAATGTGCCGGACGCCACCCTCTGACACCATCACACAATCGCCTGAACCCGAGAGAGAAAATCAATGAGACGAGATGTATTTTACCAGATCAGACACACTCTTCGTTCAGATGAAGAATGAGAAGAGAAATGTTAGTCATGTGAAAACCGCATGGTTGTGCTTATGATCCATTTAAACGCTTTTTGATGGTCTATTGACGAACTGCAGCTATTCAACCAGACATGGAAAATTGATCGTTGTTGTTAAGCTAACAGAAATTTGTCACAGTTATTAGTTGAAAGAAAAAGTAAAATCCAATGCAAGTGAAGTGATTCACTGCAGACTGTTGACGATCGCAATTGACTTCCATAGGATGAAAAAGATCATAATGGCTGCCGATCGACTGTCTAGTTACCAGCGTTCTTTAAAACATCTTCTGTGTTCAACAGAAGAAAGAACCTCATAAAGGTTTGGATCAACCTTGAGGGTGTGTAAATGATGACACAATTTTCATTTATGGGTGAACTATTTCCTTAAACTCATATCAAAACCACAAGCATGCGAATGCGTTGTTAAAGGGATAGTTCACTTTAAAATTAATTTTTATATGTTTTATCTTACCTCAAGGGCATCCAAGATGTAGGTGTCTTTGCTTCCTCAGTATTTTCAATTTTGATATTTTTAGGTCAAACCGTTGTTGTCTGTCAGTCATATAATGGAGGTCTATGGGGTCCACCTCAAAGAGCATGCACAGAGAAGTCCAAATTAAACACTGATTTAATGACTCGAAATGTAAGTACCATTGATGGCCTAAGACATGGAAATCGAGCCGGTTTGTGTGAGAAAACGAAAGAGTATTGATAGCGCTCTTTACCTCTTGTAACCACAGCCACAAGGCGCCGCGCTCTCAGATCACTTGCACGTGGCTGTGGTTACAAGAGGTAAAAATGATATAAAACGGTTTGTTTTTCTCACACAACCCGCGTAAGTTTCGGGTCTTAGGCCATCAATGTGTACACTGTGAGAAATGATCGTGATTTTAACAGTAAAAGACTGTAAAAATGCTACAGTGAAAAACTGTTAATTGGTTAACAGAAAGTTTCCTTACTATATACGGTAAATAACTGTGATATAAATAATGGTACGTTTAATGTAATTTTACTGTAAAATACTGTTAAATTTACAGTTTTTGGAAGTGAAAAAAGAAGTCATTGTATAATTTACAGTGAAAAAATGTAAATTGACATTCCCACAATTCCCTGCGTGACACTTCACATTTAATGTATTTTAACTGTTTCTTCATCATTTTCTTAGTTATTTTTCTAATCAGTTATGTACATTAGGGTTTTATGTTACATTTAATGTTGTTAAATTAATACTTATTGCATTTTTTAAATTTCAACATGTTACCATGATGGTGTTTAATGTTTGTGTGAATGACACTGTGCAGCTTCTATATTATAGATTAACTTTCTTATGGAAAATCTGATTATGATGAGCTTTGATTGATCATTTGACTCTCACTACGGCTTGTGATTGTTGGCAGTCAGTGTATTACAACTGAACAAGAACAGAAATTAATACTTCAAAAGGTCAGTAAATTAACATTATATCAGATAATGAACTACGGTTTATGTGCTCTAAAATTAAATACGGTCAAAAATGTTGCTACTGTATTTTTAGACAGGATAGAATCTCTGCTAACCACAGCCAGGGTTTTCCTGTAAATTTAACGGATTTGTTTTTACAGTGTACTTACATTTACAAGTCATTAAATCATGTTAAATTTGCGACTTCTCTGCATGCTCTCCAGGTGGTGACCATAGACCTCCATTATATGACGAACGGTTTGACTGAAATATATAAAAATTGAAACTACTGCGGAAAAAAAGACACCTACATCTTGGATGCCCTTGAGGCCTAAGCTAAAACATACCAAAAATTAATTTCAAAGTGAACTATCCCTTTAAGAGGGAATTCAGGTTAATATTTTAGGCCTAACAAAAAGTCTGAGAATCGATTGTCATAATAAAACTCCTCAACTCAACTAATATAGCGCAGGGCTACGACAACTTCACACAATCCGCTGTTTAGCGACCCTGCGAGATTCGGATTCAGCCCAGAGATGTGAACATACACTTGCTCTAAATAAGACACATGCTGGAAAAGTGGCCTAGGAAAAGACAGAATTGATCATTCATAACGTGTCGCTGTCGCCACACTTCAAATCTAAACTCTGGCTAACCCAGACGAACCTTGACAAAGTAAGAGGAGAAAAATTAAATTATTTTGAAATTGATTTCTAAACTTCAAAACAAACGGGGTCGTTGTTGGGGACTGGCCGTCGGTGCAGCCGTTTGGAGGCGGGCTGGGGCTCGTCTGGGGCCTCTGATGGTGATAGCACACTTTATCAGCGGGAGCCACAGTGTGGAGTCCCATCACAGTCTGGGACTTCTCTATGGCTCCTGAATTAGGGTAGAGGTAATTGAATCGCATAGAACAAAGCAGCAGATCTCTACAAGCGTGGAAATCATTCTGCTCGCACCTACAGCAGCCGTTTTTTCATCTGGCTGCGCCATTGAAAAGCAGGACCGAGCTTGGCCCGAGGATAAAACACACAGCGAGCACCTGAGACCCAACACGAATACATAATGCCGCGCAAAGGCCTATAGGGACGTCCAGAGCCGGCCCAAACCCTGCCAGACTTGGACGGAAACCTGCCTTTTGTGGGCCAAAGACAGATTCTGTTATAGTGTTGGGACATTCTGCTTTGAAAGTAGACACACACACAGGTGCAGATCAGCACAACTCTTCTAGAGCTGCTAAATCGTCCGGTTAACCTCCATTAGATTCACACATGCATTCAGGGATTGCGTCATATTTTGGTCAAACGACTGAGAATCAGCTGGTAACATATCTTTATAATATCAAAAATTATGATTTTTTTTAAAAAAAAAAAATTGACGAAATGTCCTTATTCTAGACTAGGCTTTTGCTGATGTTTCTCCTGAGAAAGTGATCTAGAGATTTCAAAAGAAATCTACAACAATGTCTCAAATGTATCTTTGTTCAGATTTATCAAGATACCACAGTCAGATACCTCAAAATGAAAAATTAGCCGTATTGTGATATCCACCTTAGCCCTAAAACCGTATTCTGGACAAATGTGCGCAAAATAGTTTTAAATTTATTTTTAAAAAATACTTCCCTTGATCTGAGCGGTAAAAGACTTGGCTACTTTTCCTAAGTTTGCCTCCTGAACACACACAATTTTTTACTCAATTCTACAATGTTAAGTGGGTGAAAAAAAACTCCTTAATCTTGTATTTGGGTCAAAAATGGGCACCCATAGAAATTAATGGGAAAAACTGTAATTTAGAGCATTCTAAAATAAGCCAAAATAAGACACCAGGTGACAGCAAAGTCACTTCATCTTTAGATTTTAGCTCTAAGAACTTATTAGAATGATATTTTAATGTAGTTAAAAAATGTAATAAAATAAAACATAAAAATAAGCATAATTTACATAGAAAATATGGTACTTTTTGAAGTAAATAAATTCAAAAATACCCCAAAATAAAATAAAAAACACCATAAATGGCTAGACAAAACTTTATCAAAGACAGTGATTTATAATAAATAAAAATTAGGATCACACCTGAGTCCTCTGTGCCCACATTTGTCCACAATTACAGGATTAAGGGCTACGAAACATCATTAAAAAGCAACCTCTGAGCAGTACAAATCCTCTAAGTGTGTTAATATTACAAAATAAATTACAAAATCAATAAATTATTCTATAAATAATTTTCTATTCATTTTAGAGTTGCTCAGAAAGAAAGAGAATATTTTCTGAAAACAACTGCCGAGCATAATTGTTTTTATAATAGGCTATATAGAATATATAATATCCATATTTTAATAAATTTAATTATTTTTTAATATTTTAGGTTCAGGTTCAAAACATTATGGAAATTAGTAAAATTGTAAGAACCCAGACCCGACAAATCCCAATTTTAAAATCCAGGATTTACGTGCCAATGGGAACCCATTCATTATGTATAAAACATAAATTAATTTTATAGCATTTTTCAAACACAAACATCTGAACGTATTGATCATTAATGAGGGTAAAACATCTGGTTTTATCTTAATTAGGTCATGCTTTCTGGGTTGCATGTTTAAATGTGTTTAAAACCCATAGATCCATGATTAAAAGATTCAATTACCATAGCAGCTGAAGTCCATAAAGATCAGATCGGAACAGAGCGCTTCATAATCGCTGTGAAAAATCACACATGTACATGCTAACAAACAGCAAAGCAGCTCTGAGCTGTCGAGTTTGCAGTGTTACTAGATTCTGTGCGTATGAAAGTGAGACACCCTGTGTTCAGCATCTAGTAGACTGGAATTGGAGTGGCATAAAAACAGGACTGGCATTTGACAAGGCCATTAAAATGCTGGAGGCATTTCTGAGCAAGCTGATGGGCTTCAACAGATGCCAGAATCTCAGAGCCTCTACTTTTCTCTCCCTCTCTTTGCACCCAACTGGCATTGCCACACGCCTATTAAAGGCTGCGGGTCGTCCTCCAAATGTTCAACACCAATCACAGAGACCCCGCTCTCTGAAGCTCAGGTGTGCGTTCTCATTAGCTCCTGTGCTCTGTCCCAATTTGGACTGGGCCGTCTTTCAGAAACACTTCCTCCGATTGCTCCACATCGACTCCACTGAGCTCCAGGGAGAGACATTTGCAAGTGAACTGCCTTCCGCACTGGATTTCTGAGCCTGAGGTGAGGTCGCGCTACACTTTAAGCATGCAAAATCATTCCGGTCCCTGCAACCGATATGGGCGAACAGGATGTCACACTTTTGGGCTTCTGTTTTTAGGAAAAAATTAGCAAATAATAACATATTTTAAAGTAAAAAATTCAGTCATTTACATTCCTGGTATAATTATTTTTCGGTAAAACAAAGGTTTGTCTCCAAATTCTCTGGTCAAAATGCAATGACATGCTTCACATTTAAAAACAATTTTCTTTATGCCTCCTACTTTTCAACCCCTCCCATCAACCAACTGTCTTCACTGACATGTAACGCTAATTTTTCACAATCCAATCAATTTCCAATGTATAAAATCAAGTCCTGTCCCACATGTTTTTTTTAGAATATCTTAAAAATACAAGAAATTATGAAAAATATTGTGATAGACCAATTTATAAATAAAATACTCTATGTAATTGGCATTAAATGTTGACTTTCAATACTGTATACTAAATAATCCAAACATGTATTCACTATATGAATCTGAAAACAGATTGAACAAATATTTCAGTCCAAATTCCTGCTCCATGTAACTGGAAATTAAAAATCACAAGTGTTCTGATTGGCCGTCGTGCACTGCATTTTCTTTTCTTTGTGGAAAGAGAAATTACTTCACATCTGGTTAGGATATACAATGTAAAAATGAATATTCTTTATCTAATCAATAAAATTGTGGCAACAGATTACAAGCAATATTATTAATTAAATTGAACAAATTAGAATTGAGTAAAAATTAATCAAATTATTCCTTAAAAGTTAACCATTTAAAATGAGTAAAGTTTACACCAAAAAAATTAAACAAAAATATCTGAATAACAGACAGACGTCAAAGATTAATTATTTTATATTATTATTTACAAACCTAAAACAAACACTGATCACCATAATGGTGATTTAACATACTTTTTTGGTACGTTTTACTAATTTTTAATGGTTAACTTTTAAGGATTTAGTTTGATTAATTATTACTCAATTCTATTCTTAAATTTAATGAATAATATTGCTTTTAATCTGTAGCCACATTTTTTAAAATAAATTAGATATTATAAGATATTCTTTATTGGATAAAGCACATTAATTTTTACAGCGTACTTTTTGTCAGGGATAATGTTTAGGAAATACTTTTTGCCATCCAGAAGTCAAGTCAAGTCACATTTATATTTATATAGCTCTTTAAAACAGATCGTTTCATAGCAGCTTTACGGCGATAACAGGAAAATTGTGCATTTTGGCTGTTATTCAGCTTCAGTGTTGATTCAGTTTCGATGTTCAGAAGATCAATTATTAATTTAGTTCATTTTATCTATAAATATTCAACACTATTATTGATCTTACTAGCATAATTGAGAATGAGCATTTTAGAGCTCTCAGTGCTTTAGTTTTAAATCAAGACCATTTCATATCAAGGAAATAAATGAGGAGCTTTCAGAGGAAAGTGATTGGAGTCTTAAATACTTGCAGATAAAACAATGTTTCTCCATCAAGGAACAATTTCTGAAATGGATATACCCACTGATTCCAATTTCACTCCAGCAAGAAAGAGGGACCGATTTTTTTAAAGTAATAAATTCCTCATTAATTCAATTCTAATTTGCCTCTGGTTCCTATTTCTATTATTGATAGTTCCACTTCTTAATTCCCCAGATAAAAATAATAATAATAAAAAAAACGCTGCTCTAACTCTAAGGAGACAGAACCCACGATAAGATCTAAATATTACTCATGCCAAAGAGAAGTGTGAAGTCTGATGAACATTTCAAAAGAACAATTATTTATGGATCAGCTAAATCTTTTCCACTTTTTAATTAAAAGTAAAGAAAATAGAAGCTAATTATCCTGTAAAGATTAGCTGGTGGGCATCTTTCTGTAAATTAGTTCTAATTAAAAGGAAATTGTCAAATGACATTCAAAGTGCTGTCCTTTAAAACAGACAGAGGGCGGGGTTTTTCTTGCCGGCTCTTAAGTCTTGATGTGGCCGTGTGAAGCTTCGGAGAGAGATTAAAATTCCTTCAGAAGCCGATACCGAAGGGCCCGCTTTCCCCCTGAAGATGCTGGGGAACGTGGCCTCTATTGGGCGACTATATCTGTGGAGTCCTCCTGGATCATTATTTGATGGTCTAACTGTTTAACGCGTGGGTCAAGTGTGAAATACATTTTCTATTTCTATGATAACACACAGGAGGAACATCACAGTGAATTCATCAGGGCTGCTCTGTTTCTAACCCACAGAGAAATTATATTGCTCAGAGGTTGCACTTTCATTACAAAGAGTGTATCCATTTTTCAATATTAACTGTATGACTTAAGGGATAGTTCACCCAAATATATATATAAAAAAAAATCTGTCATCTATCCATTGTTTGGAGCCTAACGTTCTTTAAAATATCATCCTTTGTACAATAGTACAATAGATGAAGTCATAGTTGTATTATGAGAGATCTATCCCTTTAACTCAAGAGTCAAAACATCCCAAACAGCCCAATTGCATGGTTTTGGGGCGGGACAATCTTTTTCCAACCAGTGAAAGCTTTACCTGGAATTAAACACATTTCAGCTTTTTAAATCCCTGAGGAAAAATTAAAGTAACATAAATGTTGACATACAGAAAGCATATGAGGTTATATCGCTCTGATAATCTGAGGAGAAATGTTTAATTTAGAGAGCCCAGTTTGAGACAATGTTGAGGTCCATGCTCAAACTCTAAGGCCTTGTGTTAGTCAGCTGAAAACGTCAGACGCTCTGCTTAAGATGCCTAGCTTTGGACGCTTGAGAGCGTTGTTACGCAGCGCAGCGTTTTTTTCCGTTGAGACGTTTCGTTGCTATGATACAGAATATCCGCAGCACAGTTTACTTTTAACTGATTTCACATATAATTTTTTCATAAAAAAAAAAAAAATCATCCATTTTGTCCAGTTAGCTCTGTCGGTTGATGTCGTTGTACAGAAAGAATGTTGTGACAGTTGGTCGGTGTGGTATTAGTCCCGCCCCTCCTCCACTGTGATTGGACGGGTGGGTAAAAAGTGACAGTGATAAGTGTTGCGTTTTATCCCAGGTTGAACATTTTTCAACTCTCTGCGACCAGTAAAAACGGCGAGCGCTCAGCGTTCTAAAACGTTCACTGCATCGTTACGCTCATGCCGTTTAAAAACGCGGCGCTCCAATTGAAACAATTGAAAACATACGGCAGGCGCGTGAAAAGCGCTTCGGTAGGCCGTGTGTCCACCAAAGCGTTTTTAGCCAGCAGAAAACGTCAGACGCTCTGCTGAAGACGCCTCAGCTTTGGACGCTTGAGAGCGTTGTTGGGCAGCGCAGGGTTTTTTTCCGTTGAGACATTTCGTTGCTATGATACAGAATATCCGCAGCACAGTTTACTTTTAATTGATTTCGCATATAATTTGTTTAATTAAAAAAAAAAGTGTTTTCATCCATTTTGTCCAGTTAGCTCTGCCGGTTGATGTCATCGTACAGAAAGAATGTTGTGACAGTTGGTCGGTGTGGTATTAGTCCCGCCCCTCCTCCACTGTGATTGGATGAGCGCTGCATTTTACCCAAAGTTGAATATTTTTCAACTTTCTGCGAACCAGTGAAACGGCGAGCGCTCAGAGTTCTAAAAACGTTTAGTGCATTGTTACGCTCATGCCATTTAAAAACGCGGCGCTCCCATTGAAAACAATTGAAAACATACGGCAGGCGCGTGGAAAAAACGCTTTGGTAGGTAGTGTGTCCACCAAAGCGTTTTTAGCCAGCTGAAAACGTCAGACGCTCTGCTGAAGACGGCCTAGCTTTGGACGCTTGAGAGCGTTGTTAGGCAGCACAGGTTTTTTTCCGTTGAGACTTTTCGTTGCTATGATACAGAATATCCGCATCAGAGTTTACTTCTAACTGATTTCGCATATAATTTGTTTTATTCTAAAAAATGTTTTGGTTCGGTTAGCTCTGCCAGTTGATGTCGTTGTACGAATGTTGTGACAGTTGGTCAGTGTGGTTTAGTCCCGCCCCTCCACTGTGATTGGATGGGTGGGTAAAAAAGTGACAGTGATGAGCACTGCGTTTTATCCAAAGTTAAAATTTTCAACTCTCGTACGACCAGTAAAAACGCTGAGTGCTCAGCGCTTCAGCGTGAAAAAATATTCAGCGCCTTGTTGAAAAAAACACGGCGCTGCCATGTGAAAACATACGCTGAGCGCGTGGAAAAACGGCCTAAAGAAGGTTTTTGAGATTACTGTGTTCATTTTCGCTCAGGAGAAAAACCTGGGATGCAGGAGAGGTCTCCATTTAATCTCACTGCTGTATGAGACCAAAAATGATGATTTTAAAGACATTTCCTTGTGAAGTTTCTTTCCTATGGGTAGAAACTTATGTGGACTGTTCGCTGAAAGACAAAGTCTCAGGTTTCGTGTTGATTTCATCATGTATCAGAGAACTTGGAGGCGCTCCTGCAGTGTCACAGAATAATGTTTCTCAAACAGCGGAGCCAGGGGCCCTTGGAGGCCTCACCTATACTGTCTCCACGGTGTCTCCAGAGGGTATTTACACTCAGCTTTTATAGAGCAGCACCAGTGTCACTTCTAATGATCCTGACGGTGAGAATCGTGGGGAGTAGAGTCTTCCTGCATTACACTGTTATTCATTTAATGTTGTCAGAGTGTTAAAAGCACATGGATTGATTTCAAAACCTAGTTCTAGTTCTAGAGCTTCCTGGCTGTCTACTGCCTTAAAGGGATACTCCACTCTTTTTGGAAATAGGCTCATTTTACCACTCCCCAGAGTTAAACTGTTGAGTTTTACCGTTCTCGAATGTATTCAGCCGAATTTTTGATATTTAGAAGAATATTAGTAACCAGACAGTTTCTGGTCTCATTGACTCCCATAGTATATATTTTTGTTCCTACTATGGAAGTCAATGAGACCAGAAACTGTCTGGTTAACAGATATTCTGCCCCATTCTGCCTGGTTACATATATAAAGCCCCAAAATAGCTTGTCTTAAATCAGATGCTAATTTGCGCTGCTCTTGGTAGATTGTGTTGTTCATTATGGAAATGATTGGTTTCTTTAATTTGCGTGCATGCAGAACTTTCCACTCCCTTCGCCGCTTTTTTGAGTTGCGTCCTTGCGCTACTGTAATTTGCCCTGTTTAGTAAATCTGGCCCTTAATATCTTAAGGCACTTCGCTTCTCAGGTAAATTTGGATATAACAATGTTGAGATATTTGTACTGGAAAACACCTTTTTGCACCGTATCATGCCTTAAAATGCTGTCTATGTAGGCAGCACAATCCGAACAGCTTCATAATAGCTCAATAAAAAGGCCATGAAATACTGCCTACCCAACAAATCTGAAACACATGTGTGATGTCTAATAACCACAGATGATGGAGTCATTGTTTAACTGAGTAATTAGATCACTCTTCTAAATGACTCAGCAGAAATCTATAACTGATTATCTGTAGAAATAAAAATTGTAATATAATACAAAAAAAATTAAAACATAAATCTGGGCTTCATGTCACACTATTATTGTCACGCAATATTTTCAAGAATCTTCAGTGAGCAATAATATAGGGCAAGACTTGAATTTAGCAATAAAGATTTGATTGAATTGTAAGGGCCAGGCTATAGTATTATTGACTAATAATATTTTGGGGAAATTAATAGACTGTCAGATGAAACTAATCATTAAATATGACTCCCAACACTCCCAATATCCAGAATCCTACTTAATAAAACCACAAACCCATGTGGTAACACAATGCAGTCTCTGTATTATTCATTTTCTTACAGCTGGCAGCAAATGTTTCATATGTGTGTGGAGAGGGACGTCACCTCCAGAGGGAGAAAGAGACACTCCCACAGTAACACACAGAAGACAGCACATTGACCTTTAGCTAAAACTGGGGGAGAGAGACCTCATGTCAAAAGACTTCATGAGAGACACCCCTCCTGACAGGGCACACACACACACACAGAGGGTCTGTACTGCAGCCGACTCATAAGACAGCATAGGATGTGATTGATGTATGCTTTAGGGCTGCGCATTATTGGAAATAGTCTAAATGACATTGCAATACTTTGTTTTTCTGCAATTTATATTGCAGCATACGGAAACATTTTTCACCAGATGACTAATAGAAAAATGTGGAAAGAATTAATCAATCTCAATAGAAAATAATAAACAAATTACAAGCATACATGAATACAATAGAACAAAGATCCAAATGATTCAGGTACAGAAATGTGAAAAATCAGATGTAAAATACTGTATAGTGTTCACTTAAAACATTTAACATTAAAATAATGAATCATTGTACAGCTACAAAAGTGATTTTCAAAATACAAAAGTATTTTGTTTGATGGCACAGACAGTAGCATGAATATTAGGCTACTGTCACTTTAAGACCGAATACATGGATTCAATATACTGATACACATCCGTTTTACTTTCTCAATTGTTTATGTTCAAGTAAGGCATAGCGGGAATTTTGACAATTTTGCGTCAGCGTGCATGCGTTCATGCAAGCACACAAAAGAGAACGATGTGTGCTGTCTGTGCACACAGTAAACTTGTAAAATTGAGTTGTCTTTATGCACTCAAATGGTTTAAACTTCAATGTTTAAACTGACAGATATGCACATTTTAAATTTTCACTCTATGATGGTTAAACAGATGGTTCGAACTGTGGTCCCTGATCTGTACAGATCAACTATGATTCCTATACTTGACATAACACATCCTGCGATGTGACCATGTGACTAAAATGATATACAGTGCAGCACTAGTATGTTTGCTTTTAAAGTTTTCTCATAACTATACAGCACTGTACACTATGGGCCCTATTTTAAAGATCTAAGCGCGTGGTCTAAAGCGCATGGCGCAAGTGAGTTAGGGCATGTCTGAATCCACTTTTGCTAGTTTAACGACGGGAAAAACGGTCGGCGCGGCAGGCGCATGATCTAAAAGGTTTGTCCCTATTCTCTTAATGACTAATGGATGTGTTTTGGGCTTTACGTGCAATAAACCAATCAGTGTCTCATCTCCCATTCCCTTTAAATGCTAGTTACGCTCACGCCATGGCTGATCTCCAGAGTGCAAACGGATCTGCCCGCGCGTGAGGTTAAAGCGCGCGAGCAGACCATCTATGCGACCAGCCGCATTCCACCATCTTTATGTACACAATAATAATCTTTTACAACGCAATCCTTTTATTTGAATATTTGGCATATTTGTGTCCCCGCTGCACGTCCCTGTGATAAGCAGAGTGTACGTGCGTTGAGGACCCGCCTATGGCGCACATTACTGAACGCGCTCTTTAAATAACAAAAAAATATTGACTTTAGACCAGGTTTCAGTTGGTCAGTGGCACAGTCTATTTCAGTTGCCTCAAAGTAGCAGCATGCCATCAATGCGCCTGAACACACAGATGGACGCAAATGCATTTGCTATTTAAACAACGTGGCGCAGGACGTGAAAAATGATAACTGCGTCAGGCTGACACTAGCAAAAAACACAGGTGTATGATAGGGCCCTATGATCCATGTTTGCATTTAAATATAATTGCAACATATTAGAAACAGTCTAATTTCATTTGACTGTACTAAATTCTATGCTATTCTATTCTATTCATAATCTTTAATGACCATTTTAATAATAATAATAATTTCATTATTATTGAGAAATTCATGTATTAATATCATATGCTTCATAATTAATTTCCTCATATATTGTAATAGAAATAAAAAGTATATTATACCATTAAATCATATATATATATATATATATATATATATATATATATATATATATATATATATATATATATATATATATATATATAAAAAATATATATATATATATATAAATATATATATATATATATATATATATATAAATATATATATATATATATATATATATATATATATATATATATATGAAATAAAAAATACTAAAAATATTACATACAATTATTATTATAAATATAATGATAATAATGAGCTAATTAAATAACAAAAAATATATATTGTTTAAAATAATTATTGCTGTAACAATGACGTAATGCACATTTGCATGTAACTGTATTCTTATATAACAGCTTGGAGCTCTGCGACAGACCCATTCCATTATAATGCCGTCAATCTCCGGTATGCTGAAAATGCTCCAACCTAAATATCACAGCCTCCTTTTTTACTAAATGCTTCCATATTACAAGCAAATTACTAGTGCAGTGTGAAGACGCCAGCGAGGAACAAAGATGGGCAGCCATAATTATATCGCCGCGTGCGCCGCATGTCAATGGCCCGTCTTCCTTCCGGAGGGCGATCCCTGGGCCCCCGGGCATCAAAATGATGGCCAAATTATTTTGTGCTCCGTTACATCGTGGCACAATTATCATATTTACTGCGGCCGCATTATGACAACAATGCTGTTTACACCTGTCTCCAGGAGAAAGGCAAGGTTTGCACTCTCTAATTTAGCAAATGTACAGTATGCATATGAGCTCGCTGGCAGAGTGTTAAATTAGGTCAGGACTGGAATACATCAATAGCAACCCATATGTGCAACATCTCCCCTTCGACTCTCTCTCTCTCCCTCTGTGTTCTCGTCTTCGCTCAGAAGCCCGCTGATGTGGCAGCCTGACGACTGCAGAAGTGTGATATGTGCAAATCACATTTGCAGATGAGCTTGAAACTCTTTTAAATATTCAGATATCAGACATCCAAAGCAGCAAGCCGCTACTTAAGACTCCATCCCGGCAAGAGACCGGATCCCTGCTCATTAACGGAACGCTCGCTTGGTTTACACTTGAAATATTTCACACGGAAATGTACAGCTGAGGAAAAACATCAGCCTTATCGCCGATAACAATGCAAATTGTCAAAAGCCTTCGGAAGATTTCAGCCCTGAAAATCCAAAGTCGTTTTTTTTTTTTTTTTTGTCACAGCTCTTTCTTGTTTTTCTGTCTCTTTTTCATCTTGCAATTCTGCTACTTATTGGATTCTTTCTCTTTTTTTCAGGCTTCCAAAAGATGTCACATGGCGAAAGGTACGGCTGCCACGAGACACAGTGAACACGTGTGTCTGTTTCCTGCCAATCGAGCATCAAATGTAGCACAGCAGGGGTCTCGGATACATCCAGACAGGGCCACAACCGCCCAAGACTTTTAGCTAGGCATAATCAAAAGTCTCTGACCTTATTTAATCGCTACTAAACTATTTAAACTTAGTGCTAAAGGACCGATCACACGTCACATCGTAAAGAGCCAATAAGCCTGTCGGGTCCACGGTTCAACTGCACCCGCTTTCAAACCTGCTCTTTTCCTAATTGGCTAACGGCATTTCTAAAAGCTTCCTTCCGCCCTCCCCCACGCTTCAGATTCGTCTCCCGCTTGTTAGCCCCTACGTCAAATTTGTCTCCGTGCCATTTTAATTACAGCCCCAGCAATCTCTCCAGTGGCATTCTGGGAGAACACTGATCTGCAAAAAAGGTGATAAGTGAAGACGACACCCAGCTTTGGTATCAGCCATAAACAGACACTTAATTGAATCATTTGACCTGAGAGGCTGATCGGCCGCAATAGCATGTCGCAAAAAGGGAAAAAAAAACAGTTTTTGGATTTTAAAACAGTCGCGTTTCGTGCACACAGTGCCAGCTTTGGCCGCCTGCCCGCCATGGGATTGAAAAGTGCTCCGCGCAACATGTCCGCAGACCCTCGTTTCCCTCGAAGAGACGCGCGGCTTTATTTGATTGCACGCGCACGCTCGCGGTTCTGACTGCTCGCGCTCGGCGGAAAAGACGTGGGAGTTATCAATCCGAGCAGACGCGCGATCCGAGTCCGGTGTCACTTCCCCTCATTATGTTAATGGTTAATGCATGCAAATGAAAACATTCCGGCAATTTGATTTCTTTGAAGATAGTTTGCATATTGTCTTAGCCGTAATGACGGCACACTTTCGATTTATGCGAGGCTAGTTCGTTTTTTTTTTTTATCAGCACCCAGTTCATTTCTAGGGCTACTGGAATGTGTTTTCCACTCACTATTTAACTAATTAGGATTCAGGTAACATAAGCAGATTTTTCACGCTATTGGTGTTTTTCTTAATTAAGAAACAAATGAATTCTCCCCAGCAAAAGAGATGGAACACTGGGATACAGTGCCAGAGGCCAGATGCTGCTGCTCTTAATTAGAAGTCACTCTATTGTCTGAGCTTTTTTAATGAAGCTCCAATCTAAATGGATATCAAAAAAGACCGCTGGAGCAAAGGAGAGGGAAAAAATCCGGCCATTTTAAATAATAAGAAAATAAAGATAATGGAAGACAAAAGATATGTCCTGGCAGCAGTCTTGCAGAGACAGTTGAGCAGAGAGAGAGCGCGCCCCTCACCTCCGCCCCGAGTTTCTTTTTAAATCCAACGCGGGGCCGCGCTTTCACCCACCCACCGCCTGACGCTTTCATCGCCTCGCTCTCCATCCAGGTTTTTGTGCGGTTCAAAAAAAAAAAAAAACTCACTTGGCTTCTCAGCAAAGGTTATGTATTTTCATTTAAAGTTAACATTCACGGTCGCTTCCGAGCGAATCCAATGCGCGTAGCTAGCGTGACACATGACTTAGTTTTGCATCTAAAGGCCGTTTGGACTGTTTTGCATTTTGTGTTTATTCATGCACCAAAAGGAAAAGTGTACTAAAATAAATGCAAAGCTTGTTAGAAAGTTCTGAGGATGGCGTTTTGTGTGAGCCGCAGTCAGGGAGGTCAGCTGGGCTGGGCTCAGAGAGGTGGGCAGCGCGTTCGGTGGCTCAAGGCGATGACATCGGGTGCCCACGCAGGCGGGCGCCGCATGCCCACATGTGCTGCCAAGCCCATCGGTTCTCCTTCAGACAGCATGGCTTAGGAGCTCCCAGCGGATGGGCCGGTGCCCATTGATACGTGCCCAGGACCGTCGCGTTCGGGCCAAGCATCCTCGCGCCCAGGGGCTGCGCCATCGATGCCCGCCGCGTTTGCCAGGCTGGATGCCACCCAGCAATGCATTTCAAAAGGGCTTTTTTGGTGGATCAGGTATGCGGTGTGATTTCCTTTTCCCTTTGTAATGGACCCGGTTAAAGCGCGAGCCAGCCTGACTTTTAAGTCGCCTTTCATTTTTTCGCCGCGACTCGTAATTGATTTCCGACTTTCCAAATTTTGAATGCGTTTCCCTTTCCTTCGACTGGCGTCACGGAGGCCAAAGGATATCGAAAAGCATTTGACAATCTGCAAAAAGAGAATGATGAACATTTCCCAACACTTCTCTATTAGAACAGCCATGTTTCCAATACTTCCACTTATCCCTTAAAAATTAGCATAATCCTCCTGCGGTTCACCCATGCACGGTTCCTCATTCACAGACCTGCTTGTTTATTTCTATCTGCTGGGGAGATTAGAGCAGCAGATTAGCTAGTGCCGAAACACGAGTCGCCATCAAAGACGACGAGGATAATGTCACTCTTTCACTCCTTTCTATCCCCTCTTCTGAAGCTGTCGGAAGAGTATTAGAACAATGGGAATGCGAACGCTCTAGAGCATGACAACAATAGCAGCCGATCCTGAGGGACCCGGCGCATGTCGAAAAACTCTGAACGTGAAACATATTAAGCCTGTACAGATCACATGTTAACAGTTAGATGTCTTTTGATAAAACAATCTCAATTATCCTTTATTGTGTATTTGTGAAAACTGTTCAAGTCAGGACTGCATTGAAAACTACCACAATTTCTTCCAATTAATTCAGCTTGAACTGTTTCATGTACAGACTCCAAACATGTTTTTGGAGATAATTTCTTTCTGAGGTATTTTAAGATACATTTTTCAGAATTATAAACACTTACCAAAAATAATGACATCACTGTAATATTTACATGCTGGTTTGTGATTGTTTTTTTCTTTCTGAATGAAATAAAGCATGAAACACACCTGAAATTTTGCTGTAATCTTATCATTAGTGGTGGACCAACTTTTAAAAAAATTATATTCACTAATAGAGGCCCGTGTTTTTAAAGTCCATGAAACAGTAAACTCAAAACAAGGCATCAGGATTTGTCATTATTTCAAGACTTTCTGGAATAAAAAAAAATAACATCCCCAAGGCATGTCTCTGTTTTTCTTCAGATTACATTAACTATAGAAATAACTGTGCATCACCATTTTCTTCTATTTTAAAAAGTAGTTATTTTAAAAATCATGTTTAAAAAAATGTGTTTAAAAAATCTGATTATTCAAACAGCAAGATACCACTAAAATTCCAATTTTTGAAACTTTGAGTGTAGTAATTCGTGAATTTTGAATAAGTAAAATTCAGTAAAAACTTGCATAATCTTTTTTTAAGATTGATCAGTCATTCCTGATATTCCTGTCACTTAATCCCTATTAATGACGAGATAAAATAACAGCATTAAACAAATGGATAAAAGCACAATTTAAAAAGTGTTTTTTTTTAAATACAAAAATGTGTATCATTTACAATGCTTTTGATATATTTTGCAACTTACATTAGGTGAAACGAACACTTCTATTAATCACCAATATAGGACATAATTATCAGGCGATGCTAACAATCTCCTATGATGGCCAAATATCTGCTAATTAAGTCAAGTCAAGTAACATTTATTTATATAGCGCTTTTTACAATACAGATTGTATCAAAGGAGCGTCACAGTGATAACATGGAAATAATACAACACCGATCAATAATATTGTTGAATATTAAATGTCCCCAACTAAGAAAGCAAAAGCAAGGCAACAGTTAATCTGCCTGCTTGATATATGTCTAAGTTGTCATGACACTCAAAATAGTATGAAAAATCTGGCAAACATGGCATTATTGTGCCATTGTCATGATGAAGTGAACCAACTCTAAACTAAAGCTTAAGAAACCTAAACTTACCTAAAACTTTAACACTCTTCATTTGCAAGCGCAGATATTTCATTCAGGACATGCAAATATACAGTAGCTTGAGAAATAAAGATTTAATATTTATCATCTGAACAAAAACAATTGTAACAGAATATACCAAACATTTTAATCTAAATGTTTAATAACCATCTTTCTGAAGGATTAGCTCATAAGTGGCTTGTCAAAGGCAAACATTTCCCTGCGTGATTATTCAAGGTTGTAGATATTCGGATTAAATGTGCTTTTGTTAGTGATACACATTCATTATTCAATGCAGTCAACCTTCACAGTCTTCAGACAAAAGTACATAGAAGAAAAATCTCTACAGTAGCAATGAAAGAAGAAAAACACCTCAGAAATCACTGACACCGTTGACTTCAGTTTCCCCCTTTAAGGCAGGATTTTTGTGAAGCGGCCTATATTATCCAGTAGGTGCTTTATGGCTCTCATTAGTTTTTCACTCTTTCTACCTACATTAAAAGACTGAAGACAACGCTCATCTGGTGCCGATAACATGCCGGGTCTACAAGCCTCAGTCGTCTGAGGGTAGAGAATGCAGCATTTCCAAACACAGGATAACGCCATTAGAAGATGCTCTCGATGCCCAAAATCTGCAAGGATGCACTTGCATTGAAGCCAATATTGGGAATTTCAGGTTCCAACGCCTTAATGCCAGACAGGTCTCACGGATCAAATAGTGGCATAAAAGAGGAAAACACAGCAGGAGGGAAACAGTAAGAGGATATGAGCATGTATAAGAAGGGTTATGCTGTAACTACAGAGGGTTTGCTGAACAGATTTTGATGTCAATTGGAGGAAAACACACATTCTGACCTCCTCCTGGGTGAAGATTTGGGGTGAGATGTCACCTCAGTGTGAGCTCTCACAGGGACATCTGCCACGACCAATTTCACCAATCTGGATCAATCTCACGCCAACCACAAGATCTGATCAACAGTCAAACTCTGACATATATACCCCATTTGCTCTCCATTTAATCTCATTATTGTGCAGGAGAAACAAATGACAAAAACAAAAGCACTGGACAGTAAAACAAGCTCCAGTCCTTTGGTCACATTCAACAAGAGCATGCTCAACTTCATGCAGTCACACTAACAGCAACAATTCAGACGTGTCCCCATCCCTCAGCGAAACAAACCTGATGATTTCCACACAAACAGCAGTCGATCAAGCTTTCTGTCCTCTCTGTGCACCCTAGCACTTTGATAAAGAGAGCCCTGCCCTGCTCTTCTACACCTCTCTTACTCACTGCACTGAAAATAAAGGTTTACAAACTAACAATAAAAATGGACTAAACTTTACTGCTGATGAAAATGAAAAAATAGCCTGATATTATTTTCAGAATTAAGGTAACTCAAAAAGCCAAGCATACTTAACAATCATACTTTTCTAGCATTTTAATTTTGTATTAATTGCTACAAAGATATTATTTATTTTGGATAATATAAATATTTATATTAGATAGATCATAGATGGATAGATCGAATGCGAACCTTCAGAGGCGAACAGTTTGACGATAGATTCAGTTTCGTCAAAATCGAAAACTGTTGGCAGCCATCTTTTTTTATGTTGATCAAGCATTCATTAAGAGAGTCTCGAGCTCTGTATTCGGCTCCGAAGAGCTGGAACACTGGCGTGGGGATCATGTCGCCGTAATTTGTGTCCACCGGATCCTTCAGAGGCGAACCGTTTGGCGAATAGATTCAGTTTCGTCAAATTGGAAACCGTTGGCGGCCATTTTATTTTTATGTTGATCAAGCATTCACTGAGAGAGTCTCGGCTCTTGTGTTTCGCTCCGGAGACTGAACACCGCGGGGATCAGTTGTCGCCGTATTTGTGTCCACCGGACCCTTCAGAGGCGAACCGTTTCGCGAGAGATTCAGTTTCGTCAAATGCGAAAACCGTTGGCAGCCAACTTTTTTTATGTCTGATCGAGCATTCATTGAGAGAGTCTACGAGCTCTGTATTCGCTCCGGAGAGCTGAACAGCGGCGTGGGGATCATCGTCGCCGTATTTGTGTCCACCAGACCCTTCAGAGGCGAACCGTTGGCGTAGATTTAGTTTCGTCAAAATCGAAAACCATTGGCGGCCATCTTTTTTTATGTTGATCAAGCATTCGCTGAGAGAGTCTCGGCTCTGTATTCGCTCAGGAGAGCTGAACACCGGCGTGGGGATCATCGTCGCCGTATTTGTGACCACCAGACCCTTCAGATGCGAACCGTTTGGCGATAGATTTAGTTTCGTCAAAATCGAAAACCATTGGCGGCCATCTTTTTTTTATGTTGATCAAGCATTCGTCGAGAGAGTCTCGGCTCTGTATTCGCTCCGGAGAGCTGAACACCGGCGTGGGGATCATCGTCGCCGTATTTGTGTCCACCAGACCCTTCAGAGGTGAACCGTTCGGCGAGTTTCACCATTTGCTCACTCCAGGAGCTGCACTGGATGACGCCCGCTGTCAGCGGTACTTCTGCTCTGTCCCACGCCCAGTTTGATGACCTGTTGTCCCGCATTAGGAGCAGAGGATCACCCTCGTCCTCATCCATTTAATCTGTCATTTGTTTTGATGATAAATAGAGCCAGCCTCCAAAGTTATTAACCTGGCCTGTGATTTTTTCTCTCTCTCGTCCAAACACGAACTTATGCACATGTATGTTGGTTGTCTTGAACATCATTAATAATAGTTTTAATGATAAAATATTTGCTTTGTTGTGCATTAGAACCACACTCAGGCATTTAGTCATTACAACATAATTTATTGAAGCATCCAGATACTTCATCACGTGAGCAAGCAGCTAGGCTCCTGATTGGTTAACGCGGCACAAATTGCCGCCAAAGTTGAGATTTTTCAACTAGGACGGCGAACGATTCGCGTCAACGCGTGAAATGCACAAATACCAATAACTAAATCATTCACGCTTAACACGGCAGAGGCTCAAATCACGCCATTCGCGTGAAGCTTGACAAGCGAATGAGGCGTATCCACATCTACTGCGGAATTTTTTATGCGCGTAACTGTCTTTGCATTGACTTAACATTGAAATCATTCACACCTGATGCGCTATTCACATCCGGTGTGAATGCACCATTAGACTTTTCTTTAATTTCTACAGTTATTTTCATAGATAAAAAACTCTCACACACTATCGTTACTTGCAATTTAAAATCAGTGTTTTATTCACACTCAACGTTTCGGTCACACGACCTTCATCAGGACCCCCCTCCTGATGAAGGTCATGTGACCGAAACATTGAATGTGAATAAAACACTGATTTTAAATTGCAAGTAACGATAGTGTGCGAGAGTTTCTTATCTATGAAACGACTAGCTAGTCTGGTCTTATTGTCCGACGCACCTATCACCTGCAGGTGTGCGATGGTGTTTGGTTACTACAGTAATTCTCATGAAATCACAGTTATTTTTTACAGTAAATAACTGTGATTCCCATTGCATCATGGTAATTTTCTGTGATGTAAAACACCACATACAGAGACTTTCTGTATTTAAAAAAAATTATAATACCACTCATGTGGTAAAAAGCCAGTGTAGTGTAAAGTTAGCAGGTCATTATCGTAAAATAAACCCCTTCACGGTAATACAAGACCCTCCTTACCAGATCATGTGGGTTTATTGCAATAGATCAGAAGTCAAGAGTATGAAATGACACAAGCACACACCGATACAAACTCACACTCCACTTGTAACAGGTCTCTAGCCTTGTACACTATTATTGATAAAAAAAGCTGGTCAATATACATCATCTGGCTGAAAGGATTATATTCTTATCTAAAATGATATTCAATAAAGTATGACCACAGAAACACGACTGGAGTGCCTCCTGGTCTGGGAAAAAGGAAACGTTTTATTGGAATTAAGATCAGTGTCGAGATTAAGAGGAGAAACAGCAGTATGATTCCTGTTGAAGCCGATATTGCACTTTGTGTTATTATTTTTCTCGCTTCTAACACGCGGAGCAACAGATTCCCGGCCGCAGCTCAGATACAGCACCTGTGCTCCTGAAAGAACCTGCAAAAGCTTTTAGTAACAGACCCGAGATGAGCAGATCAGCGGCCTCAAAAAACTATTTGGACACTAAAGCCACACTTTCAAATTTGTGAATGTCACTGGATTAGATAAAAAAACATCAAACTAAGTGGCCTAAAACAAACTCTGACCTAACTTCACTTTTCTGAGCCATTTTTGCAATGACTTTTAACCAACTGGTGTCAAGCCCTACATCTGAATATGTGTACCTGCAAACGCAATGTCAAATGTATAAGGATACATGATATAGTAGGTGAACACTACCTGGATGATCTACAGCATCTGCTGGGATTCTGAATTGTGCTGACACACTTTAATATCCCACAATGACTATCCAACATCCCAACGACCCACAATCCTAACAAAAAGTGTTCTGTCTGACAATCCACCAAAGGGAAGGTCAAACTAACAAAAGAAGTCTAAAAACATTTTGTTTTCACTTTGAATTTAAGTTGAATCAGATCTGACTTCACTTTGAATTTAAGTTGAAACAGATCTGACTTTGACCGGGAATGAGCCACACTCCCTGGGTTGGAGGGAGAGGCCAGACATCGTGAATGTTAAGCCAAGTTTGTCCATTTGGATTTAGTTTTTTTTTTTTTTTTTACGAGGATATTCCTCCAGGGCGTGTGAGCTCGATTCGTGCCTGGGGACGGTGCATCTTGTCTGGGACAGTATGAAATTATGGTTTTCCAACACAGAAGCTGATTTCACCAAGTGCAACATGTTCCTGGATCAACACATTTGTTGATCCTGAAACAACATTCAACCAATCAGATTTGAGGGACAAGTTTACAGTTTATGTCAAGTTTAGGTTTACAACCGGGTAGCCCGTCACAACATCGGCCGCAATGAATTTAGATACAACGAGGGTTAAAATCAGCCGTCACTGCAGTACTTACATTATGAAACTTCTTTCCACGAAGTTCCACTTTGTTTGACATTTCGTTATGTGATGCAATGAAATTTGCATTATATGACATTCATTTTGTTTCTCTGTTAAATTTTGTTATATACAATGAAAAAGAAAACGTCACATTGACCTCTGTTTTAGGTTCTCAGAGCAATTTCAAAAGGTGATAATTAGGGCTGTCAAACGATTAATCGCGATTAATCGCATCCAAAATTAGAGTTTGTGTTTACATAATATATGTGGGTGCACTGTGTATAATTATTTTGTATATATATAAAATTACACACACATGCATGTATATTTAAGAAAAAAAAATTATTTATATATTAAATATTTATATATATTATAAATTATATATAAATCTATATACAGTATTTACACATGAAAATATTTCTTAAAAATATACAAGCATGTGTGTGTATTTATATATATATATAAAATAATTATACACAGTGCACCCAAATATATTATGTGAACACAAACTTTTATTTTGGATTGCGATTAATTCGTGATTAATCGTTTGACAGCCCTAATGATAATTCATTGCTGTTGTACCATTCCTCATCTGTATGAATGAAAATATTGAATACAAAAGCAAATTAATAAATGCAAATATAAATGCACAGATTTAGAGTGCTCTTTGCAGTGATATATACGTGTGAACTAGAAAAAGTCCTGTTTAAGTTTGTGACGGGTTCTTCGCATGAGCGAAGCGTGACATGCTGTCTGTCTCCAGTAATTTTATTAAAGCAGGCTGGATAACACACATTAATTTGTGCTGCCTAATTAAGAGACTCTCCTCCCCTTTGTTACGCCCACCAATTACAAAGAGCTCATTTGCATACCTGGGGGACATTAGTAAGAGGAAACTCAAATTAAGCTCTCGAACTCATTCAAAGCTCAATGTCCCGTTCGTCAATGCTTAAAATAAAACAGATGTTTGTTGTTAATAAGCCCTGTGGTATTAACCTAATTCTGCTCCTCTCCTAATTGAACTCTCTTAAAAATACCATCCGAATCGGACATGACACATGCTCTCAGCAGTAAGTGACAAACTTAGGCTTGTTCGGAATGAAAAACTAGTGTACTACCAGCTAAAAAAGCAGCAGATTGCTTCAAAAAGTATTATTTGGTCACTTGAACTCATTACATTGCATGTTTGATTCAGAGAGTAAGAGATGGTTATTGTGTTAAAAACTTCTGGGGGGTTTTGTACACTGGAAATGACAGGTCAAGTTAAGAGTTAATATCTCAAAGTGATCTTTCACATATTCCATGCACACAAGTAATCAGTATACAGTGCAGATCTGTATACAATGGCGTGATTTAATACGTTTTTATTATTTTCTTTCAATTGGTCTAAAGCTATCATGTCAGTATTAACTCAAACTATAAATGCATCAGATGCATATAATCATATTTGCCTATCAAACCTTCCTTTTGTCTTGAAAATGTGTAAATTAAATGTAATAAAATACATTTTTTATAAATAAAACCATTTGAAATGTGATGTCAGCCTAATAAAGCACCAAAAAGTCAACACTCTCAGTGAAAGAGCGCTAAGGATCACATAACTGGTTTCATATGCGATTTAAAAATGCTTTTCATAAACAGCTCTATGTTCCAATAAATTACAAAAACAGATATTTTACTCAGATATGTGACAGATGACTGCTTCCACTTATAAGAAGGACAAATGTGGCATTCAAATTTCTTGCAATTTTCTGAAAATCATCAACGAACACACGATCAACTTCACAGCCTAAAACACACACTCACACTGTCAGAGCACTTGAGAATCAAAGTCTTTAAGGAGAAAAAGGCGAAGTAACACACACACACACACACACATCAAACTTTGGGTGTGTTCAATTTGGATGATGTATGCAAGACCGAGTCCATGCTGGAGGGGTGTCAAAAAGCAATCAACGTTCCATCTCTGATGAGTCCGGCGACAGCGTGAGTTCACACTCGAGGACTGAAAGCTGATGTGCTGGCCGAGACGAAGGCCAACATTCCCCCTCCCCCCCTCCAAAATGCCACACAATCACCAGAGATTAGACATGCATACTCAACGCCACAGAAGGAGAAAAAAAAAACAGAGGACATAATTTGTGTCCTGATTATGATAGACTCTTTTATTCCACTTCACGACACAGCTGTGGAGAGAGCTGACGTTGAGGAGTGTTACCATTGACTTACAAATGTCAAAATATGGAAAAATGCACCCAGCTTAACCACAGAAGAAGTCTGACTGCCAAAGTGCCTTGAAATGGATGCAAAGTCTGAAAAGACGGCACACTAGTTTTAGCAACTCGTTTCAAAGCACAGATCTAGATTTTGAGGCGATCATTAAAATATAACACCATTACGAACAACATTATAAACAAATCAGCATGTGCATAAGGAAAATTCAGTAAACCATATGACTACACAGCAAACACAATAAACCATTACTTTCTGATTTATATAACAAGTATTCTTAAATACATTTCGGAACTTACACAAAAATGACAAACATAAATATATAAAAGAAGTTAAACATAAATATATAAATATTAACAAATTAAATTAGCACATTGTCATGTAGCCTGTAGCCCTCAATCAGGTCATGGGGTCTATACGACCCTAATCACCTTTACTAAATAAATAAAGGTTCCCTTCATCTCAGTGGAATAAGATTTTGTGACTTTTCATACATTATCTATCTATACACACAAAAAAACTGGGCTTGATTTGGTTGTTCTGAAGGTATGTCAAATTAATTTCACATTTCAGGTCTTCGAAGGTCAAATATGAGCCCACATTGAAATGAATGGGAAATGTGATAAAAAAAAAGAAACTCAAAAATGTGTAAAAAAATAATAATAATAAATCTGGCATAAATCTGAATTTTTTTACACAGAAATGAAGGCCTAGTACTAGATCATAAATGCAATGCGTCATAAAAAATAATATTTCATATGCAAGCTAATGGTGTAGTTGTGTGGTATATGGACACAAAAGTACATTATATATAAAAAAAACACAGCATTAATGAAAACTAGAAGTAAACAAAAAAAAAAGATATATTATTTGTATGATTAAAAATGTATATTTTTTGTACAATTACTCAATCAATTGTTGGGTCGTATAGACCCTGAAGCCCAGAAGTGTAAACAGGAAACGAAGACCATTTGAAGGTTAAGTAATTATCAATTAAGTAAACGGAGATAAAGATAAACAGTGGTATCGTCACACTTGGTTGCATATTACAGGTACTTTTGATATTCAAACTAGATATTTTACAGTACATACTGTGTGTAGTAAGTGCTAGTATGTCATTCCAAACATAACCTCGACAACCACTCTTTCTTTTTCCTTTCTATCCTCAGTCACTATCGTCTCTCTCTCTCTCTCTCCTCTGGCTTTGGCAGTGGAGATTGGACTCTGAACTCAACTTAGACACAGAGTTGGAGGATTTTACAGATGGTTGGGAAGAGGCTTTAGCATTTGAGGAGAGCCCGATTTCACACCGGTGTGTGTGTGTGTGTGCGTTTGTGAAAGCAGGCCACCTCTAATCCACTGACTGCAGAGAAGGCCTGCAGCTATCCTGCTGCCCAGCACTGCCCACAATCCTGGCTGCTTCTACAAAGCCATACATGGTGCATTAGAGGCCCGGGCTGAAGGACTCTCTGCTGATATGCCGATAGGTGCTGAACAAAGAGTCCACAGGGAACCGCATGGACCCACACACGCCTGAACACCAGAGACACACGCAATCACATGCCACGGCCTATTCACTGGGACCACACGGCCGCTGACCCGTTCACACCTCAGATCTGGATCATGCTAAAGGCCTGGTCGGATAATGGTCGGTGCAAACGGATAATCGCTTACACCTTCGAACCGATTTCAGTGAGAGCACGTTAAGTGTTTTTCTGTTAGAACGCCCTAAGTTAATAACTAATGATCTTTGCAACAAAAATAAATCAATCAAAACTAACTTTAGCTGGACAATAACTTTATCCTAATGCTGTTGTAAAGCCTAAACAATCTGTTACGGTATTTTCTATATAACTGTAAAGCTGCTTTGAAACAATCCATACTGTTAAAGGAGTAGTTCACTTAAACAAAAACTTTTGCTGATAATTTACTCACCCACATATCACCCAAGATGTCCATGTCATTCTCTCTTTAGTCGAAAAGAAATTAAGGTTTTTGATGAAAACATTCCAGGATTTTTCTCCATATAATGGACCTCAATGGGAACCAAACGGTTCAAGGTCCAAGACAGTTTGAGTGCAAACTGTTCAAAGGGCTTTAAATTATTCCAGACGATGAATAAGGGTCTTATCAAGCGAAATGATTGCTCATTTAAAAAAAAAATAACAAAGTTTAAGTTTGATAAGCTCAAATGCTCACTTTGCTCTGTTCTGTTCGTAACTCTCCTGTTCGAACTCGTTTATCAAATGAACGGAATCTTGTCATCTTTCATTTCAATCTTTTCATCGTTCATTTTGATTATTCGAGTCACGAATGTTTTGTTTTTTTAAATGGTTCGATCGTTTTGCTTGATAAGACCCTTATTCATCGTCTGGACTCATTTAAAGCCCTTTGAACAGTTTGTAGTTTGCACTGAAACTGTCTTTTGGACCTTGAACCGTTTGGTTCCCGTTTTAAGTCCAAGTCCATTATATGGAGAAAAAACCTGTAATGTTTTCATCAAAAACCTTCATTTCTAGCCTGACTTTGTCATATCTCATTTTCCTATCGGAAGAGGAGTCTGAAATCCCTCCGTTTGGTTTTGATTATGAGGCGTGTCGTAACTGAACCAGGAAAAACAACAACTCTGCACTCAATTGGATAGTCGGATATATCTACAACCAATCAGAGCAACGCAGTAAGTCAGCTACTTTGCATACAGTTGTCAAATACAGAACGTAGCCTAACTTTACTTATTTTAGAAGTAAAATAACGAGTGTTGCTTCTTTTACTTGGACCTTCATGAGTGCGACCAAAGGAGAAACCACAGCGACCACAGGCATTTCATTACGTCCCATCTTCTCACGACCGTCAGAGCCAGCTGATAAGTTACACTTTTCCCGAATCATGTAGGACGGCAAAAATATCTTTCCGATCGAACAAATGCCTTGATTGCAGTTTTCTGTTCGTCTATTAAAATGAATGCGCTGTCGATTTATTTCACAACAGGCGTGACAGCAGAATCTATACATCTCAATTCTCCAGCTGCAGTCATCTCTGAAGGAAACCAGTTAAGCGCTCTTTGATAACGTGATGATTACGTCCTTGCAGATCACCTGTCCAACATCGTATAAAGCCCGCCCTGGCAATTTGATTGGCCCGTTCATCATAATTACTCCTCAATGGAGTCCAGACCGAACTTCCCTTCCAAAAAATGTTGTGGGCGGAGTTCGGGCTGGCATGCCAGGCTACTTCATTTCTTTTCGACAATGACATGGACATCTTGGATGACATTTTGACGTCACAGATCGGGATAGTGAAAGGCTTGAGGTGTGTCGTTCCCATATAGTCTGTCATGACCTCAACTACAGTAGGATGTCTATAAACCATGGTGAAAGCTATCTGTCAACATTCCCATTCATGACAGTCACTTTCAGTCATTCCAGATTATTATAGAATGGATTTAGGGAGGCATGACATATCAGGCATATCGGGCAATAAAAGTGATATATTTAGGGCAATAAAGTAGCCAAATGCCCACAATATTTCTAATTGGTCTAAATATTGAAAACAAAAATCATTCTGAAAACACAAATTTTATGGAATATGTCAGAGAGCCAATATCAGCCGAAATGTGATTTTGGGTAAATCACTACTGTAAATAAATATAATGTAATTTTTTTTATTTATTTTTTCAGCAATGGCTAACAATCATGATATCCAGCCAAACCTTGACCACTTGGATTAGTTTCAAACAGCTAATAATGCTGGCGTTTGACTTTATAAAACAGCCAGGTCATTTTATCTACTAAAATATTCATTATCTGAAATATGAAAGGACCTCTGAAAAAAATGGCCTGAAATACAAAACTATGTTTATATCTTTTTATATCTTTTAAACTGCCATAAAGAAAAAAGTCAGAGAGAGAAGGAAGAAACAAAGAGAGGTATAGGATTAAAAAAAAAAAAACTTTTAAAACTCAGATAAACGTGTGCAATCTTCTCAGTGGAGCTGCTATCTAATTGGAGATAATGTGATGAAAGTCATTTTACTACATTCATTAAAGTCCTTTCAAATGTACATTTCTGACCACCACAAGGGGCTTATCTTCAGGAAAGCTTGAGAAATGAATGGACATGGGAGATCATTACGATTTAAAGCGTCTATGAGCCGAGGCAGCACACGTCCTTGACTTCAGGCCTTTCAAACAATCCATCATGCATTACATTCACACATTACAAACCCTCCAGTATCACCAACACGCCATGCTTCAATTGTTAAGTTTGATACTCAATGGATGTCGGTTATGATGCATTATAAATTCAGCTTGAGTTTCTTTTCATTGACATGTGATATTACTAAAGATTTCTGAGGGAAGAATTACGGTTCTGTTGCATTCTCAATTAGACTAATAATCTAATGTAAAATGAATGTGTTCGTTGCATTAATACACTGTAAAAAATAAACCATAAATTTTACGGTAAAAGACGGCAGCTGTTGGTTGCCAGAACTTTACTGTTAAAAATACGGTCAGGAATGTTAATGGTTTTACAGACTTAACTTAAAATTTACAGTAATAAACCGTATTTTAGGAACCATAGTTATTTCAACAAAAATACATAAAATGTGAAGCGTCACACAGGGAATTGCGGGATTGTCAATTTACGGTTTTTCACTGTAAATTTTACAATGATTTGTTCTTTTTCACTTTCAAAAACTGTAGATTTAACGATTATTTTACTATAAAATTACATCACGGTTATTTATCGTGCATAGTACGGAAAGTTTCTGTTTACCAATTAACAGTTTTGCACTGTAGCATTTTTACAGTATTTTACCATTAAAATCACGGTTATTTTTTACAGTGAGAATGAACGTCTGTTACTTGTAATGGGGAGTGACGTTGGCGCTTAGAATGTTTTTACACAGTCCAGTGATGTGAAAGGTCAAGTTGACAAGAAGAATAAAAAAGGAAAAGTAATCTCAAGGATGAGTCATCAGACATAACAGGTTGCTTTCATTTGTATGCCTTTGCTTAAACCATAAAGATGTTAAATCAAAGTTGCCATTGAACTGCTTTTTCTTTCTTTGCTCCACGTACATGTAGTTTTACATCACACCTGATACACAACATTAGTCCTTTAGAACGAAAATCACAGCGAAGAGATCCTCAACAATTGCAAGAGTTTGTTTCAAAAATTGTTTAAAGAAGTAAAAACAATATAAATACTGTTCGATTTCTCACACAAACCGCTCGTTTCGTGTCTAGGCCATCAATGTGTACTTGCATTTACGAGGCATTAGATCATGTTTAATCTTGACTTCTCTGTGCATGCTCTTTGAGGTGGTGACCATAGACCTCCATTATATGACTGACAGACAAAAACGGTTTGACCTAAAAATGTCAAAATTGAAAATACTGTGGAAACAAAAACACCTACATCTTGGACACTTTTGATGGAAGCTAAAACATATTAAAAATTAATTTCAAAGTGAACTATCCCTTTAAGGATTAAAAGTAGCAGAGCCTCAAAGCCAAAGACAAAACTCAAAAAATGCTAATAATGATGTATGTTGAATGTAAATCGCCTCACAGCAGAAGCTGGCACACTTGACCACTGTGCTATAACTAGTTTCACGAGACCAGTGGAAGATGAGAGAGGAGACGAATATCTGCGACCTTTTTGTCCTTCACATTTGCCGAGCTTCAATCTGAAAGAGGGAATCAAACACACTGATCCGAAACTCGCTGTCAAACGCAGAGCCAGACATCAATCAATCAGCACTTTCATTTTTATATTTTTTGCCTTCCTTATCATTTGACCCATGTGTTATCCTGTTTTCAGTGGCTTAAGAAAGTTGATGATGGTGACGGTCAAATGTGTGCCTATGCAAATCCCAAACACACACCAAATCACAAACCCCACCCCAACGTTGTTCATATACTCTAATATCTTAAAATATCAGACAAAACAAACAGACAAATCAGTCAGATTTGGTCTGTTTCTCTCATGCAATTTTATTACACATTTCTTATTTTTTGTTTCAGAGTTTTACAGACTCTTTTCATCTACTTTCAAATATTGTTTTGTTTTCTTTTTAGAAGAAAGAAATTCATAATTAATCATGATCATAATTTTAACTTTTGCATGAATCATACCATTAAAGCCTAAAGCCTAATCCTCACTCTTAGAAGAAAAGGATTCTATGTAGAACCTTAAAAGGTTCTATCAGCACTACATATTTGGAACCCCTAAAAGGTTCTACACAGAACCCTTTTTAAGGGTTCAAATAATAACCAGTAAAAGGTTCTAATATGGAACCTTTTGGGTTCATTCATTATCATTTGTTTTGTCCTTTCCGGATTAAACTATTTCACTCTAAAAAATGCTGGGTTGTTTCAAGCCGAAATTTAGGTCAAATGTGGACAATACCCCAAATGTTGGGTTAATAAATTTATTAAAAAAATGTACAGCTGAAAGTGAAAGTTGAAGTTGTGATAAAATTTGAAATTACATTTTTAACCCAACATTTGGGTTTGTCCATATTGACCCGAATTTGGGTTTAAACAACCCAGCATTGTTTAGAGTGTTCATATTATTGGCGAACATCAAAGACCCTAAAATGTATTTATGAATGATTCACAAAATTCAAGATATGGGGCTTAGAAAATGTGTTTATATAATCATATACACAAAGAGTGCCATTTCAGTCAAAAATCAGCATGATTAAAATGTGATTAAAACTACAACAGTTTAATAAGCAATAATTTAATTACAACTACAAAATGTTGCCAAATAATGTAATACATGAATGAATAATAGCCTATAAGAATATTTGTTCCAAAATGGCTTCTTCTCTGTCCTTCTAGAACCTTTTTTAGCATAAAAGTTATTTGGAGTTAGTAAAGAACCCTATGCTTCATATACTAGAACCCCAATGACCCTTTTTCTAAGAGTGTTCATGTTTTCTGTGTACACTGTATCATGTGAGCGCAGATATGCCTGAATCAGAGGATAAAACAGGATTTTACAGAAAGTCCATATCATGACAAACCTCAGACATGTGGTCCTGTCAAATCAATGCACAGCTTTGCCCTTAAAAGCCATAACATGTTCTGGAGGTTTACTTCTCATTTCTTACATATCTATCGTAATTGTTAGTCTGTTTATTTCCAGAGCTTTGTCTCCAGTGATTTTCCAGCCAGTCTGAAACATGATGTCCGCTTTATATCACAGGCTGATGGAAAATACTGATGTATAAATTGAAGTGAAAGGCCTGATGTTTTAATCCTTCCAGCACCTTTCCCTTAATGATGTTTCCCAAGAAATGCCAGAGAAATGCCCAAACCCCTCATCAGATACAACCCAGCTTCACTAATTCCTGCCAGAAACTCACACTTCAATATTTCTGTCACCAGCTTAAGGTCAGTGTGTATGAGGAATATTCCCTGTTAATCTTAATATGAGTGAAAAAAATAAGTAACATCATCATAAGCTCAAGAAATGAATTTGTGTCCAAATCAGACATCTCCATTGCAAAGATAAAGAAAACCAAAATCACAAACATTAGATATCTTTAATATATCTAATATATAGAACACATTTTCTACTGAGAAATCACGCTTTTCAACAGTTCAGATGAGATTTCCAATCAAGGCAGAACTGAATATGTAAAATGAAGAACCAAAGATCTAAACAATGTCTCAAACTGATGAATGCAAAAACTTCTCATAAAATCCCCCTAAAATGTAGGGTCCTATAATTTCCACAATACACAGAATAAAAGCACACTCTTTTACAACTAAAATAACAGTAAAGGGTAAAAAAAATTGAATTCCAAAAATTAAAACGGAAAAAACGGAATTTGCAAAAATTGAAAAGGAAAAAACAGAATTTGGGAAAAAATAAATGGAATTTGGAAAAAAATAAAACAGATTTTATAGGGCCCTGAAAATGTTAGGACTCGGTGAAGACGTCTGAGACATGGTTGGAACTTCAATTTAAGGAGTAGCTCACCTTTTTAAAAAAACTTTGCTGATAATTGTACTCACCCCATGTCATCCAAGATGTCCATGTCTTTCTTTCTTTCAGTCAAAAAGAAATTAAGGTTTTTGATGAAAACATTCCAGGATTTTCTCCATATAATGGACTTCAATGGAACCAAATGGTTCAAGGTCAAAAAGACAGTTTCAGTGCAAACTGTTCAGAAAGGCTTTAAACGATTTCAGAGTATGAATAAGGGTATTATCAAGCGAAATGATCGCTCATTAAAAAAAATAAAAAATAAAGTTTAAGTTTTATAAGCTCAAATGGTTCTGTTCTGTGATGCGCGTTCGTGACTCTCCTGTTCGAACTCGTTTATCAAAATGAACGAATATTTTCCCAAGTCAACTCATTCATTTAGTTCGTTGAATGAACAAATATGACACGAAAAAATCTTTTTCGAGTTCGAACCAGGAGAGTCACGAACACGCATCACAGAACAGAACAACGGCGAGCATTTGAGCTTATAATATAATTATAATTATAACAACTTTGTTATTTTTAAAAAAATAGCAATCATATCGCTTGATAAGACCCTTATTCATCGTCTGGAATCGTTTAAAACCCTTTGAACAGTTTGCACTGAAACTCTCATTTGGACCTTGAACCGTTGACTTCCCATTGAAGTCCATTATATGGAGAAAATCCTGGAATGTTTATCAAAAACCTTAATTTCTTTTCAGACTGAAGAAAGAATGACATGGACATCTTTGAGGACATGGAGGCGAGTGAATTATCAGCAATTTTTTTTTTTTTTTTTTTAAGTGAACTACTCCTTTAAGAAGTGCGTCAAGGAGATCATTATTTAAATAAAACAACTGTGAACTCTATGTCCTCACTTCCTCTTCCTCCGCTCCTGAATCTATGTCTAATACCGATACTGGCTAAAGTCTCATTCATTCTGAGAAGCACTGGAGTGTGTGTTTGTGTTCAACTCCATGCCTCACACACACATAAACAAGCTTAACACAAGTCAATATCCATATTCATTACATGCTAAGATTTCCGCTGGTAAAATTTTGGCGGGCAGATTGGCGGTCTAACCCGTGAAACGCACTGTAATTGAGCCGTATCCGCACCGGTGATGTTCGGAGCCAAGGTGACGGGGACGTGTGAGTGAAAGGAGTGAATTCATGATGTTGCCCCTTCACTCTCTTCCTGGCTGTTTCCCCTTTTGGCATGGGCCAAATAGAGAATCCCCAAGGCAGGAGAGCGGGGGCGATACGAGCGTCTGTGTGTTGGGATCCCTGGGGGCTATTCTGAGCCTGATGAGGTATATAACCAAGCTGGAACCAAATCACAAACTGGGCCATAACTGGGACCTCTGGGAGAACAAGTGGGAAAGACAAAGAGGGAAGTTGTCGTACATGGCAGATCGGCAGCACTAATGCTTGGGGAGCAAATGACGTACAGTAGCTTCCCTACTAACCTACATCTTTTGTTAGCAGAAAAATAGCTCCATTATGCTTTCAATTAGTAATTTGTTTTATTTTCAGTAAATTTAATTATTATGCCATGTATATATATATATATATATATATATATATATATATATATATATATATATATATATATATTTATTTATATTTATATATATATATATATATATATATATAATATAATATATAAATAAATAAAGAACATAAAATGACAGGCTTACCTCTTACATGTATATAGAGAGCCCTAGCACTACCTCTGATTAATATGTAAACCTTTTAGTAATATCGTTTTTAATCGTAAAACCTTTAATGATAATACACATAACAAATATGAATGAACTGCTGAAGGAAAGCAAACAACCTTTTATGTGTGTACGTGTCTAATATAATATATTTTATAGAGAGAAAAGTTTCTAATAAGGATTTTGATTTTATGTTTCTCAAATAACAATATTAATTTCTCCTTATTCATATTTGATTATTAACATGAATTTTGACTTGACATGATGCCAGCACATCAACTAAATCCACACTTGATCTGACAAATGCAACTTAATTTTATTTAAAAAAAAAAAACCGCTTCAGGACTAAACTTGGTTCTAAAACCCTCCACCTAAAAGGGACAATTGTATTTATCAGAGAGGTTTAAAAAAATACCTAATAAACTCCTTAAAGTGCCCCATCGTGCTATTTTAAAGGTTCCCAATTCTGCTTTGGAAGTCTTCTACAATAGGTTTACATTATTAAAGATTAAAAAAAGGGAAAAAATAAATAAATGCTTTAATTTTCTCAAACTAATATTGCTGCATCTCATTTCTCAAAGAGCCTGAAAATGGTTCATTCAAAAAATTTGATCTCTTTAAACACCGCCTTTCTGAGATACTCTATGCTCTGATTGGTCAGACAGCCCAGTCTATTGTGATAGGTCTCCTCTGCTCTGATTGGTCAGATGGCCAATCTATTGTGATTGGTCTCCTCTGCTCTGATTGGTCAGATGGCCCAATCATATTGTGATTGGTCTACTCTGCTCTGATTGGCCACACAGCCCAGTCTATTGTGACTGGTCTGTCTCATGTCTGATTGCACATGGCCAGTCTATTGTGATTGGTCTACTCTGCTCTGATAATGGTCAGAACGGCCCAGTTTATTGTTGATTGGTGCTACTTTGCTCTGATTGGTCAGACAGCCCAGCTTATTGTGAATTGGTCTACTCTGCTCTAATTGGTCATATGGCCCAGTTTATTGTGATTGGTCTACTCTGCTCTGATTGGTCAGATGGCCCAGTCTATTGTGATTGGTCTACTCTGCTCTGATTGGTCAGATGGCCCAGTTTATTGTGATTGGTCTACTCTGCTCTGATTGGTCAGATGGCCCAGTCTATTGTGATTGGTCTACTCTGCTCTGATTGGTCAGATGGCCCAGTCTGTTGTGATTGGTCTACTCTGCTCTGATTGGTCAGATGGCCCAGTCTATTGTGATTGGTCTACTCTGCTCTGATTGGTCAGATGGCCCAGTCTATTGTGATTGGTCTACTCTGCTCTGATTGGTCAGATGGCCCAGTCTGTTGTGATTGGTCTCCTCTGCTCTGATTGGTCAGATGGCCCAGTCTATTGTGATTGGTCTACTCTGCTCTGATTGGTCAGATGGCCCAGTCTATTGTGATTGGTCTACTCTGCTCTGATTGGTCAGATGGCCCAGTCTGTTGTGATTGGTCTACTCTGCTCTGATTGGTCAGATGGCCCAGTCTGTTGTGATTGGTCTACTCTTGCTCTGATTGGTCCAGACGGCCCAGATATATTGTGTACTGGTCTCTGCTCTCACTTCCTGTTGTCATATGGCCCAGTTTATTGCCAGATTGGTTTCTCGAGAGAACTGATTGATTCATAGACGAGACAAAGAGTAACCACGGCGGACGCATAGTTTTGTTTCTCTGATCAATTCCAGTCGAATCTCTCGTCCTTCTGAAAGTGTAATGCGAAGTGGATTTCGGAAACATTCAATGTCATATGAAATACAGAGAAGAGGATAGAGCAAACATTTGATAGCACTGTCTACAGACAAGTCTGGTATTGTCCACACTCTGAGCACTTTAATCACAAAACGTGCTATCTGGAAAAGCTGAAATCTGAAAACAGTTTGAGATCTCTTCTGAAATTTAGGAAGACAAAGTCAGATTACTGGGGTCCTTTTCTCAGGAGAAAAACCTCTTGTTATTTAATCTCATTGGTGCCTTGAAGAAACAATTGAGATGTAAAAAGATTCATTTGTGATTTTTCCTTCCTGAGGTGCTATGCAGTACCAGACTTTAAATACTGATGTTCCAACCTTCCATTTCTGTTTTGAGTCAAAATGAGGCCAGAGAGAGATAGATAGAGAGGGAGAGAAACAGAAAGGGTCTGAATAGATGATCTGAGAGTCTAAACTAGATTTCTAAGCAGTTTGCCACTCTCAGCAGCAAGATAAGATAAACTTTCTTTGACCTGAGCGATGAAGTTGCCATGGCGATCAGGGAGTACACTTTCCCCTATTGATATTACGCTGATGTAACAACAAATAGAACCAGATCGCATGGCCGATAGCGCTGATTAATTAATACGAATATTTGATCTGTACAAGCAATACACAAGGCTATTAAACTCTGAGGCTGAAAGTCAATTGTTACCTGGAGCTCAATAGACTGATCACTGATATCACAGCTAAATAAAACTAAACAACAGACGACACAGATTAGTCAAGTACAATTTCTGCGATTTTGATCTTGTTAGGTCCTTCAAAGACAGAGTGAAAGGAAAAACTTGACTTAAAGGGACAGTTCAGACAAAAATCATACATTTACTCACCCTCATGCCAAGCAGTAAAGGAAAAAGCTACACATCAGAACGTAGGCTCACTGCTGTGTCGTGTGTGATGCTTGGCCAATAGTGAGCCAACGTTTCTAGACATACAACCCAGAAGTGCTTTTTTAAAGCGCTTTATGTATAGAAATTTCAAAAGAACAGCATTTACTTGAAATAGAATTTAATGCATCCTTGTTGATATTAAGTCCAAATTTCTTTAAAAAATACATGTATTGTTACAAAAGTTTAAGTATCGGTACTATTATGTTTAAAGAAGTCTCTTCTGCTCACCAAGGCTGCAATCTTTTTTATAAAAAATACACAAAAACACAGTAATATTGTGAAATATTATGACAATTTAAAATGACTTTTCTATGTTAATACATATATATAAAATGTAATTTATTCCTCTGAAAAAAAGCAGAATTTTTAGGCATCATTACTCCAGTCTTCAGTGTCACATGATCCTTCACAAATCACTCTAATATGATGATTTTATGCTCCAAAAACATGTATGATTATTATCCATGTTGAAAACAGTTTTTTACATTTTTATTTCAGGATTCTTTGATGAATAGAAAGTTCAAAAGAACAGCTTTTATCTGAAATGGAAATGAAATTTTTTTCAGAGGAAAAAATTACATTTTAATATATATTAACATAAAAAGTCATTTTAAATTGTCATAATGTTTCACAATATTACTGTGTTTTTTGTGTTTTTTATCAAAAAATTGCAGCCTTAGTGAGCAGAAGACTTCTTTTTAAAAACATAAAAATCTTACCGATCTTAAACTTGACCAGTAGTGTATATTTAACCCAAACTTTTGAATAAAATATTTTATTATTTGCATAATATATTTATATAATTTGTATACTTTTTTAGGTTTTGATTTGAACAACATAAGGGAGAGTCAAAATCTTCATTTTTGGGTGAACTATCCCTTTCATCAAGTTACATCACGCAAAAATACTGCGTGATTACCAACTAACAGGTTTCTGAGAATGAATGATTTGGGATTAAACCTAATGAGAATATGAGGTGACAATCTTCTTTGCTCTCATAAGATGAAGATATTGTTCAAAGTGTTTTTTCTGTACAAATATCACAGCAGAGGAAGGCAAACTGTCAGCTCTGGAATCATTAGTGAGGAATTCAGGAAAAGGGAAGATAAAGAGGAAACTTTGACAGGAAATGACCTCCACCTTTTGAAACCGCCAACCCTGATGCATCATAGACTGTTTTCCAACACAGCGAGAGAAAAACAGACAAACTGACAGCAAGATAGAAAAGGAAAAGGGGAATGTTCAGAGAGTCAAAAAAAGACAGCATTTCTCCTCTCTAATGATGGATGAGCAAACTCTTTACACACATCTGTATTTTCCTCCCAGGAAGCGCAGATGGTCACTCTACATACACACTTGCTCAATGGAGCTCTCACAAATGAAACCAGTGACAATAGTAAGACCTGAAGCATACTCTATGATGTATACTTTACATGAACGCAAAGTTGTGAAAAGCTTAACGATTACATGCATTGTTGCATTTGGAAATTATTCAGATTGTAATTCATAACGAAATCCATGTGTTGCATTTTATATTTTTAGATTGCATTAGATTTTTTAATTTTGGTCATTTTTTCTGGTAATTTTGTCATTAAAACAGCTTCCGTTGTTTATTATTATTTTTAATCCATAAACAACACAAGCGTCAAGTTAAGAACAAGAAAAAAGTCAACAAAACAAGGGTATTTTATCCATTTCACATGTACAAAATATCATAGTATATAATAATTGAAGAAACATTTCTATTTTAAATGGCACAGATATGGCATAGATATTTCAATCAATCAATCAAGCTTTATTTCTATAGCACATTTAAAAACAACAAGGTTGACCAAAGTGCTTAACATAACTTGGACATAACTTGTCCACTTAAAGGGATAGTTCACCCAAAAATGAAAATTCCATCTTCGGAACACAAATGAAGATATTTTTGATTAAATCTGAGAGCTTTTCGAAACTTTGAAGCTTAGCAAAAGTACATAAAGAGATAAAACTAATCCATATAAATCGAATGGTTTAGTTAGTCCAAATTTTCTAAAGAGACTGGATCTCTTTATATGATGTATATAACTGATTAAATTTAGGCTTTTATCCACAATTAATCATTCATCAACTCACAGATCAGTTGAGGTAAACAGAAGCTCAAGCATGTTTGCTTGACATGCGAGAACCAATGAGGATCAGTCTCGTGTTACGCAGCACGTTTGAGCTTTCGCAAGAACCAATGAGGTTTGTTCTCGCACGTCAAGCAGGTTCGGTTGAGCTTCTGTTTATATTCACTGATCAATAGGGCTGGGTGTTGACACAAATTTCACAATTCGATTAGATTTCGATCGATTCAATATTGATTATTTTGGATATCAGTTACAATAAATGGCACATTTTCTCAAGGAAATCAAATCTCTTAACTAATGCTCGTAAACTATGGGAGTCTAGTTGTAGCCTTCTAAGCTTCACTAGCCTAATATGAAGGTAATAATTAACTGTTTTGTAGCTATACAAACACTTAAATTACACTTTTATTTATTTTTATAATAAGAAGATTATATGAAATATAAACATTTACTAAATGGTGGCTGTCATAAAAACTTTCCAGATTTATTCAAATATGCATGAAATATTGAAGAACATTAAGATCATAATGCATATGTAAAATGGTGTATATATTTAGCAAAATGTTCCCCTTTACAGTTTTTTCTAGCTGACTAATGAGTTTATGTGGGTTTTCTGAGGTAAATATGACTGATACGTGACATTGATTACAAGCTGTTTAACTGACGTCTTTCCACAGTTGAAACGCTGATTGAGCGAATCAATGTGACATGATATGGATTTCAATAAGTTGTACTCTATCTTTTAACACACTTTCAGATGCTCATTCATGTTTATTTCACGCGTAACTGGTATTATTTAGCCGAAGAGAGATCAGCGCTGCTGCTTCTCTGAGCTGCGCCAGAGCGATCTGACGCCACAGCGCCAAAACGTTATTGATGTTTTTGAATTTCTAAAGAAAATGGATGTAATCTGAAAATTGAGACTTTGTTTCATATCAATAGTAACAAAGGACAAAGATTATTGTTGCGATTTTTTGGATGCGCGCAGCCAAAAATGCAATGTTCCATTCATTCAAATGAAACAGGATGACTAATCGATTCTTGAGATTTAAGAATCGAAATCGGTTCTTAAATATGAGAATCAATTAATATCAGTGTTGGGGAGTAGTTAACTACAAGTAGCGTAGCTACTAACTTAACTACATTTTTCAGTAGCTTGGCAGTAGCTCAGTTGCTTTTTAAACAGTGTAGCTTTTCCAGTAGCTAACTACTTTTGCAGCAAGTAGCGGTGTAGCGCAAGCAAAAGCTACATTGCTACATTGTCGAGCCTGCGCGAATCAGCGCGATGCAAGGATATTCTTCTTCTTGTTAGATTACAAACTCATTTTTTGCCATTTTCGCCACCTGTAGTTTAATCACGCATCTTGCGGCTAACGGTTCACTGACGTACAGAAGTGGGTTGACACACCCATATTATGATTATATAGCAAGACGTGATGGCAGATTTGGAGGATGGAGAAACAACTAACGTTAATTACCCATGGCCTTATTTGTCCAAGTTCAGTCAGTATTTTTGAGAAAATGTTCTACATGCAATTTACGTTGGATGTATATTTCGTTCTTGCAATGTTGTAGGCTATTTGTAGCACTTTTAACAAACAGTCAGAGATATTTTAGTGTTGTGTGTAATAAAACAATACTCTTTGAAATCGTAATTGCATTGCCTTGTTTTAAACACTAAATATTTTACTTAAAACATTCCTCAGAGACTTATTCAGTTATTTATAATATACGTTGTTCAAAAAGCAAAAGTAGTTTCAATGTAGCTAGCTACTTTTTGATTGTAACTTGTAGTGTAGCTAACTACTTTTCTAAACGGGTAGCTTGACTGTAGTTAAACTACTTTAACTTACGAGTAGCTTGTAGCTTGTCAAACTACAGTTTCAGAGTAGCTTCCCCAACACTGATTAATATCGAGAAATCGAATATCAATGTGAATAAAAGACTAGCCTGTATTAAATCTGTTCATCATCTACAGCAATCAAGTCTCTTTAGAAAGTTTGAAATAAACCGTCAATTCATATTTTTACGATTTTACGATCTCTTTATTAGCTTTTTTTGAAGCATCAAAGTGGTAGTTGTGTAACTGTCAATGGAAGAACAGAAAGATCTCAGATTTCAACAAAAAGTTCTTCTTTTCTGTTCCGAAGATGAACTAAAGTTTTACGGGTTTGGATATAACATGAAGGTGCAGTAATTAATCCTACTGGGTGAACTAAAGTATGTGAGTATTTTAAATGCAACCACATGATTTCAATACATCGACCAAGCATTTGCATTTGAGTAACTGATAAAAGCAGAAGATTGAAAAATATTGTCAGTACATTGCTTTCTATAAGTTTGTGGAGACAAATGGCTCCTTCAGCTTAGACAAGGCAAAACAACACAAGCTGTTATTGGCAGCCAACAGATGTCGAAAAGGAAAGTTGGCATCCATCAGCTATTCGTCATGAGACAAATCTATAAGGAAAACAAAAACTGCACACTTTCACCAGTGGAATCTAACAAAAAAATAGTCTAAAGTATGAGAGTCATCTCAGAGGAGTTCTTATAATTACCACAATGACATTCTCCCCCAAAACCAATGAATGCTTGAGCTGGTTTGGACAACAGTTCAATAGAACACAACACACACAGTCTTCACGCGTCAGATTTTCCCTGATGATGAAGCACATTGACCAGAACCGCAGACAAAATGTAAGCTCCATATACATCCAATAATTTTTGATAAAACAAAAAGGCATAAAAATAGAACAAAATATACTAAACTGACTGACTGGTAAACCACAGAATTCAAACCACACAGTTTCATCTCCAACATAAACATATCCATGCACACACACACACTGACATGTTGGCAGCCAAGTCAGCAAACACTCTCACTGCACCATTATAAGTTGAGTCTGTGATAAACCCCATCCAGAGATAGACGTGTCACCTGATATGGAGCTCTCGTATGACATCATCATCTGCTGGGCGGAGCCGAGATGACAATCACACTCATTATGAAGTCATACTGACAGTTCATTACACACCCGAGATCTCTGACTATTATTTTCCAACACAGAAAGCTGGCAAATCCTCTATATACTTCAGTTCGAGCGTAATAATCATTTGGATTGGCACTGGATCACGAATACACTTTTAAAGCACTGTAGTTATTTCAGTCAGACGTCTCCTTTGTCAGCCGAATTGGTTTGGAAGAGACGCTTTAAAGAGGTTTGAAACAGTCCGTTCCTGACCATGTTGTTGAATTGGTTAGAATTAGTTTTGCTCCAAAACCTAGTAAACATCATTGTAAGGCATTGCTGCTCATTTGCATAAAGTCAAATCACCAACAGTTGTTTGAAATTAATGACTTTAGGTTGCTACAAACTGCTGTCGCTGTGATCGTCCCTTTGGATCTCTCATTAGAGAAAAGGCAATCCTAGAATGCACTGCGACAAGCTCAGAGAAAAACAATATGTTGATTATTAAATACCAAAAGTCTAATCTAATTAAATATGTACTACATCCATGCTAATGCCAAACTCTACTGAAAGCAATTGTGAGAGCTTTGTGTAGCACTGCTAACATAAATTGAGACAAAATTACTTGCATTCAATTAAAAAAAGTATATATCTATCTATATATATATCTATATATATATATATATATATAAAATATTATTTTATTTTAAAAACAATTTTTGGGGGGTGTTAAATATTGGGGGAAACAAAAAGAAATAATGCTCTTTTTTGTTTAAAGGTATTAAATAATTATAGGATTTAAATTGATTTAATGGAATAAAGAAACAAAAATAACTAACTTTCATTGTATAATATTATGAACTATTCAATTTGAGCTCTTTGCAAATTTAATTTGGGTTAGGGTATCGTTACTCTAATATTCCTGTAATATTCCTGCTCTGTTAATGTTTCTTGTTGTTTTGAATTACATGAAATAAAAACGTATAGTTCACACATATAGTTCACACCACTGGGTTTACTTAGCTAGTCGTCTAGTCAAAACCGTTAAAACTGCAGTGTCACACTGCAGGTTCTTTGATTCGATTGGCCAAGTCCATCATCTTAAAGGGATAGTTCACTTTGAAATTATTTTTTATATGTTTTAGCTTACCTCAAGGGCATCCAAGATATAGGTGTCTTTGTTTCCACAGTATTTTCAATTTTGATATTTTTAGGTCAAACCGTTCTTGTCTGTCAGTCATATAATGGAGGTCTATGGTCACCACCTCAAAGAGCATGCACAGAAAAGTCCAAATTAAACATGATATAATGACTCGTAAACGTAAGTACACATTGATGGCCTAAGACACAAAACGAGCGGTTTGTGTGAGAAAACGAACAGTATTTAAATTGATTTTACCTCTTGTAAGCACAGCCACGTCCAAGTGTTCTGAGGGGCGCGAGCGCTTTGTGGCTGTGGTTACAAGAGGTAAAGCGATATAAATACGGTTAATTTTCCCACAAAAATCGCTCGTTTTGTGTGTACTTACATTTATGATTCATTAAATCACTTTAATTTGGACTTCTCTGTCCATTCCCTTTGAGGTGGTGACCATAGACCTGCATTATTTGACTAATAGACAAAAACAGTTTGACCTAAAATAGACCACAAAATCAGCCTAAAAATATAAACTTTTAAAACTTTTAGCAACCCTTACAACAAACAGAGCGTTGTGTAATGAAGTGCAGACGAGCAGCATCGACAACATCAAACAATGGCTCTCAAAGTCTACAGTGGTGACAGCCAAGGTCACGGGTTCAATTCTCAGGGAATGCATGAGCTGATTAAAAGGACACCTTAAATGCAATTCAAGTCGCTTTGGATAAAGCGTCTCCCAAATGCACAAATGTATTATGATACCTATGTAGGAAGTGCACAACAATGCAGCTCACAGGCTTTGGAAAGAGAAAACGCAGCATCTCGCGAAAGCAAACTGAACAGATGGAGAGAGGCTATACCCATCACCCTCTCTGCTCTCCAACCCCACATGTGCAACACGAATGGCTATTTTACAGACAAATTACACCACGGGGCACGCTTTCCATTCCCCAACCTGTGTATCTGCCCTGCCTATTACAGCGCCAACAGGCATTCCTCAACACAGACTGAGACATCACACTCTCCTGCGAATCTAATCGAGCTCCATCCAAACACATATTTTCATCTCTTCCTGTCATAAATTTGCGCTGGCCCCGGTTAACAATTCGGGCCAATTTATTGGCATATTGGCATGAGGTGATAAGGGCTAAAGACAACAGCAGCAAGCAGCCGCTCGTGAAGATGAGCTGGATAGCGCCGATATGAGCTCCCATACAAAACATCTCACCCTCCATCACCTCTCTATCAAACTCTTATTACGATGAGAAGACCCGAAGAGGGGGCGAGAGGGGTCTTCGCGCCGTCGGTGGGGGCGGGGACCAAAACTAACGCAAAATAAATATTGATAAAAAAAAAATGGAATCAGATGTAACGTTTCAGGGCCAAAAAAACAAGGAGGAGAAATACATAATTTATCACAGTATTATCGGGATATCCAGGCAGCCTAATCAAGGAGAGGTGGATGACTATTTTTTGCCTTATCATCCAAAGTGGTGGAAACGGAGAGGGAATTATCAGCCGGCTGCAGATTGCTGGGTTGGAATTTTGAATGGTAATAATCGCGGCTCTGATGGTATATCTCCCCGCCTTATCTTTCCCATTATCTGGCCCTATCTCACAGGCATCGGTGCAAATTAATGGTGCTTTTTCAGCACGGCCTTTTTATCATTGCTCAGAGAGCACCCAAGGGAGAGAGAATAAGCAAATATTAAAATGCTGCATAAATCACAATTTTAGATAACCGTCCAACGTATGGAGGGTGGCGGTGCGGTGCCCAACAACCTTTTTGTCCTTTGCTGTGACTCGGTCTCTCTGTGCACTGGATCTCTCTTCCTCTTCCTGAAGTGCCGGAGAGAGGAACCATGGGCTTCGCGTGACCTTTCCGAAGCCAGAGACAATACCCTGATATTATGAATGCTCTAGTAACGGAGCTGTGAGAGCTGTTCAGATAACTCAGACCTCAGTTTCATGGACGTATCAAAAGGGGAAATCGTTGCAGATCGATTTGCATGCAAACGCCTCGGTCAACAGTTTAATGACTCGAGCTCATTTCTGGTATTGAAAAGCCGTCACGCTCGTTAGAATGAGATAACAGAAAGTACCACATCATGCAAAGATTGTATGCTTTTGATACAGTGTTTACTGTACTGTACACTGGTACGAGTTAAACAATATTTGCTCGCAACACGTCTTAATGTTTCAGTGTCTGGAGACATTTTCAAAGAAATATTCATATTTATGAGCTCAAAATAGCATGCACACACACAAACAGAAGCAGTTTCTTTCACTAGTACACACTCCGCATGATGGCACACACACAAATATCGAGCAGCGACAAAAAAATATATGGCTTTCAGAATTGTGCAACTAGTTTATCTCGCTTGTTCTCATCCCCTTGGCTTAGTTTAACCTGTTTCTAAAAAAAAAAACATTTCACAACAGAGAAAGAAGATCCTTCATGCTTCTTCCCTGCGTCCACACACACACAGGCTGCTAAGGGCCCAGACCAGCGATCGCACTTTGACTTCTTCATTCACAGAAGATAAATAACCAGCTCATTTAATTACTGTATAAAAGACAGATCTGCAATTTTATTGTCTGATCTTTAGTGCTGAAAATATTCAACAGTGTCCAAAAATAGGCCTGAAAAATGGAAATGCTCAAGCTACTGATGGTGTATATTTTATGAAACACATTATTTATTTAACTCTAGAGCTCTGCAGATTATTCTAGGCTGAGATGTGTCATATTCATTAAATATGAAATGTATTTTTGACTACAGAAATACTTTTGGAAGGATGCATTCCAAGAAAACTGTACAGCCTATATTGAGTAAAAATGCAATTATTTAATTTGCTCAAATTATAGAAAACTTAATTATGAGGGATTATGGGCGATATTTATTTCATGATATCGGATTCTAAAAAGACCCTTGAGACCTTTGCAAGAAAAGCTGGACATTTTTTTAAACTACAGTGAACTCAACTGCATTCATTATGCATTGAAGCCACCACAAAATTTCACTAGAATTGTAAAAATTAAATCTTGAAAATATCATTACCTGTTAATCGTGGAAACATCTTCACATGCCCAAAATACAAAAAGACTGAAATATGAACTGACTCAAAACAGTCTTTACACCTTTTAAAGAATCAGCTGAACATATAAAAATCAGTGCATGAGATTCTATGAAACTTTCAGCACTAAACAAACACATGCATTATTCTAAACACACTATTGCATTTATAAACTGTTTTTTATTCTGCCTGAAAAGGTACTGTAAAATTAGAATATGCATTAAATCGATGCAAAATGAAAACAACAAAAATTAGCAAGTCTTTGAATGTCACATCTCCACATGCCTCAACAACAACAACAAAAACACACTGAAAGATAGACTGACTGTTTAAAGAATCATCTTCCAATCTAAAACAACTACTTTAGTCAGTTCCTGTGATTGTCATGTGCAACTTCCAGCATTGAAATAAGCACATTCTACATCTCAATAAGAATAAAAGAATATTTACGAAGAATGTGCAAAACGGAAGCATAACAATCAAGTCTTAAAAATCTTACATTGATTGTCTCGCGCGAAAAATAAGGCTCATTAGATACGAAAACACCGAAACAAAGATAATTCAAAGGACTAAAAGAAAGACACGTGTACCTGCTGCTACTATCAGATGTGATAATAAACTGATCGATCTCTGTCTCCCTTTCATCCAACTTTACTCCGCCTGGCTTAGAAACAAATAACAGTAATAATCACAAACCGAGTAACTTACGTTTGATTTGCCGGGGGTTGCTCTGCTTTCTGCGGGACATGTCTGATCCGGATGCTGATTATTGATTGTTAAATATTATTAGAGGTTGTTGTTATTAGATGTTATTATGGATCATCCGAGAACCGAACGGGTCGCAGAAGGAATGAGGATTATTCACAGGCTCTTGCTCTCACACGCGCGTCCCCCTCGCTCAGTGCGTGCGTGTAGCCTATGTGTGTGTGTGTGTGTGTGTGTGTGTGTGTGTGTGTGTGTGTGCGCGCGGAGCTGCGGTCCGCTCGGACTGACGGCAGAGAGGAAGGCGTTTCGCGCTTTTGTTTGAACATGAAGTTTGATCCACCGCGGGCGCCGTACACACACAATCTTTGACTGTTTAAACTTCACTATTCATACGGATTTTTGTTCACAAAAGCACTAAACTGACGCCAAACGTGTTCATTCTTTTTTGGGATTTTCAAAAAAAGTTATTTAAATTAACTTGGTTGATAGATAGAAATCTCGAAATAAAATAAACTTAAGAAGGCTATTGATTAATTTATTTACAGAGTATAAAGTGTTCCTCCTAATATCTAACAGATATATGCATCAGAAATTATATTGTCGTTGTGGCAACCCTTGTGAAGAGGGTTGTTGTTGTTTTAGCCAGAAACGTTCGTTAGCCTACCTGTCAATCATCCGTATCCAGGTTTGCTCAAATCGGATTGGCTGCTTTTATTTGCAGGGCGGGGTTTTGGAACAGGCGTGGTTTAAGTTAGAACCACACCTAACGTTACCTAAAGAAAAATAGATTGTCGCTTAAATCGCTTCTTGCTTTCTAAATTGCACCAATCATCCTAAAGCACCAGTTTTAGCATTACTTTAAACCAAACTAAGTAGCCTAAATACTAATTAATGTATAAATGGGCTCGGCTGACAAAAAAAAAAGTCTTACACACTTGGTTTTGACACACTTGACAGAATTTGTTTTTCAGAAACTTGAAATAAATTTCACATGAATATTTTGAAATTAAATAATTATTCTTAATGAATATCTTTACCAATGTTCTCTCTCTCTCTCTCTCTCTTCTCAATTGGATGAGTTTTAATAGTTATTGAAGTCAGCATAATAATTGTAGAAAGCATCCCAGGAAAGCATAGCCACTAACTTGACATGGTTTCTGTGCATCGTAAAATGCCATCCGAATGAAATTAGTGGGGGATCTTCTAAATGAATTTTGATGGCACATTTTTGTGTTTTAGAGGAATATTTTGTGAATTAATGTAAAATTGTTATTGATTCAATACAGTTTTTTTTCTAAATCACAACACAAATCACTCTACAGTATATACGTTACAGAATGATTGTCTTCTTCAAAAGAGTGGCGGAAGAAATAATAACTTTATAGAAATAAAATACAAAAGTCATACAATTTATATAAATGTTAAACAGGTCAAATTCATTTTCATGATTTTTCCAGTCGTTTGTGATCACTGATAAGAAGATTTTTTTAGTAATCATTTAACAGAAATTGCACTATTAAATCGCACTTATCTATCTATCTATCTATCTATCTATCATATATATATATATATATATATATATATATATATATATAATTTATTTATTTTTATTTTTTGAGGCCAACCTGAAACTAAAACAAATGCTAAATGAGAAATGTGATCTTCAACTAACTCAAAACTCAGTTTGCTACTTTCATCATGCATTTGGTCAAAAAAAAAAAACATTAATATATATTCAAAAATCCTGCAATGTCCACGTCACAGAAAATCTCTTTACTCAAATTTAAAGTATCATTTCCTAAACAGTTTCAGGGCCCGGAAATCACCACCTTCAATTAGCCAGTTGAACTGCCAAGTAAGACAAGCAAGTCGCCTGTGAAATTATCTTGTAACCCAATTCCAGGACTTTGGAACGGAGTCTGAAACTACGGCATAATTTCAAGGGGTTAACTAGTCAACAGAGCTGCACCTTGAGGAAACCTTTATCTGCCTCTGTGCAGTTTGCCTCTGCTTTCACCAGCCATTACACTCTGGCAAGAAGTGTGCTCTTCCCAGCATCCTCTGCTCCAGCGCTGGCTGGCCGTGAGCTAGAGCCATGAAGGGGAATAACGTTAGCTGTTCAGAGCCGAGTTCTATAGTTCTTGTTCAGATCTAGATGTTAATAAAATTGTGGTGAAAAATCGACATCACATTTGTATCGTTTCATTATGCGTCATGTTTTAAAGCTCATGTTCATTGGTGTTAGTCTACTCTGCAAATTAAAAGCAGTCATTTTTGTGACGTATTCAAACATTGCTCTGGTTTGGTGTGTCAACTTCACACTCAACCAATGATCTGAGTTTGGGGTGAGACTAAACATTCGGCTCAACCAATTTTTTGAAGTGCCATTAGTGACACACTGATGCTCCTGCCAACAGTAAAACATGAAATTAAAAGAACAATATGTTACTTTTGTCCCTCGTGCAGTTAAAAAAACTGCTTGCATTTTGGAAGAACATGGTTTTGGTTACGCATGACAGTCCCTGATGAATTTGGTTATCCTAACATTCACAATTAGGGTTAATATAGGCATATGTAACCAGTTTAGATGGAAAGCTCAGACCAGCTGAAGATGTTACTATAGCTTTAATATAGACACGCTACTTCCTGTAAAATAAATTCCTGCCCAGCCCTAAAAAACTATAATGAAATGAGCCTTCACAATAGATAATGCTTTACAATCAACTACATGGCAATTAATTTGTTCAATAAAATACCATCCTCACCTGTTTAATAATGACGTCTTCTCTGCATCACTTTTACAACATTTAGTTCTCACCGTCTCTGAAAAGAAAAGAGAATGTTGATTATTGTCCAAATAACTGATACAATTTAAAAAATGCTGGGTTGTTTTAACCCATCTTTGGGTCAAATATGGACAAACTCAGCCATTGGGTTAAATGTTTAAATTACATTTTTTAACCCAACATTTGGGTTTGCCAATTTTTACCCAAATTTGGGTTAAAACAACCCATCATTTTTTAGAGTGTAATATTATTCATAAGTGATTGTCTTAATAAATTGTTTTAATATTATTCATTTTATGAATCATATTTATATGTCACATGTGCATATTATTCCAACACTCTAAACAATGATGGTTGTTTTAACCCAAATTTGGGTAAAATATAGACAAATCCAAATGTTGGGTAAAAAATGTAATTTAAAATTTTAACCCAAATTCTACTTTCACTTTCAACTGTACATTTTTTAACTGCATTTTTACCCCGGCATTTGGGTTTGTCCATATTTTACCCAAATTTGGGTTGAAACAACCCAGCATTTTTTAGAGTGAAATTGTTAATATTTTATCCATATTAAATACCATGTTACTTCCTACAGAATACAGATTCAAACACATAAAAAGTAGGGAAAAAACGAGTTGCAAGTGCAGTTTCGTGTTTTGAAAATGAGTCATTTAGCACACAATGTATTTCTCCCTTCATTTTATGTTTTTTTTTTAGGTGAAGAGAATTTTAAGCTGGTTTTAAATGCAAACAACATTTCTAAATCTAGCGATCGATATTCTCATCTTAATTTTTCTAAACTCATGAAATTCTAAATTACTAGATGACGGACAGTTTGCGCAAAGAGATATACTTAATCAAACTTATTCTGGACCTACACAGTCATTCTGACATATCTGTAAAAAGCTATTAAAGGGATACTACACTTTTTTTTTGGAAATAGGCTTATTTTACAACTGATATTTGATATTTAGAATAACTAGACAGTTTCTGGTCCCATTGACATCCATAGTAGGAAAAAATATACTATGGAAGTCAATGGGACCAGAAACTGTCTGGTTACTAACATTCTTCTAAATATCAGAAAATCGGCTGAATGGATTTGAAAATGGTAAAACTCAACTGTTTAACTCTGGAGGAGTTATAAAATGAGCCTATTTCCAAAAAAAAAGTGGAGTATCCCTTTAATTTCCATATTAAAAACACATTATATTCTTAATTCATTCAGCTGCCTGAACTCTACACCCCTGTAATACAGAGGAATATGTTGCATACAGAGTAATATGTGTTTGTTTGGTGTTCACTAACATTTTATTTTGAAGGCCACAGCTGTTCCAGTCTGTTGTTTGGTGTAACTCATGAATCAGGTTGAATATGACTTCTCTGCCCCTGTTTGAGCTCCTGTGGCAGGTCAGGGGCAGCGCGTGTGCTTTGTATTAACCAGCACCTCCAAATTAATTAAGTGACCCTAGGCAAGTGCAGGGCCACCCAGTCCTTTCTGTCTTCTCATATCGTTCAAGGTTAGATTACGTCTGGAAACAGGTTTCATTTCTACAAAAAGAAATGAACACACATATGCAAAGAAGAAAAGGGCGCTTTCAACCAATCAATAATTAAATCAAAGTGTTTTGCTGCAGGAGATATAACTGCAGTGTAAATGCGACACTATATCACTCACCGTGATCAGAAAACACTGCTCTTTCTTAATTTAGCCTCGTATTTTGTTTCAGGGTAAGATTAAATTAATCCAGACACACCAGGTCAGATAATAAATATGGCTGTAAAACATTGTATAATAGTATACTGTATAATAATGATGGCTAAGGTGTTGTACATCCCAAATTCAAACCACAAAGAGACATCCACTGCTGCATTGTGCATACATGTAATGAAATAGAGTTGAATTTGGCACCACTGCATGACTCAAACCAATAAACGTTCCAGGCTGTTTAATGAGATGATGTTTTTTTTTTTTTGAGATTATATTTCTACTCGATTGGCTGATTTACAGTGGCTGCTCAATCTTAATGTCAGTTTTGACTTATGTCAAAAAAACTACTAACCCTGTTGATGAGTAATAAAAATGTTCTGTTTTCATTTTCAACTGAATTTTGAGAGAATATATGGTCATTTAAATTTAGGAAACAATTCCATATTCCCGTAATGTTTCTTATTGTGTTGGGTGAAATACTATATGTAATTTCATGAAAATCATATACAGTCTTTTATCACAATATCGCAACAATTTTTTTTTTTGCCATGACATCTACATTCGAGCATGGAAAAGCAGACAATTTATTTAAAAATATTAATATTCAATATACCAGTGTTTCTCAGGATTTTTGGTAAAACTGTGGTGGGTGTACCACGGGGCTTCTAAAGGGTTTTCTTAAAAGTTGTTGTGCATTTTAATGTTAAATTCATCAATCTGGTGCACTTTAGGAGTTCAAAGCTCCAATATTCAGTGTGCAAATTAAACAAAGAAAAATTCAAACCTTTTAGTTGTACTACATACTGTAATAATAGTTATAATATTAATAGCCATATATTGTAAAACAATTGCACTGAAAAAATAAAGGATGGTCATTAAAGTGGTAACGTTTGCACTTAGGTTTTATTTTATTTATTTATTTTAATGTATATATTTGCACTTAGTATAGCAAGAAGCTCCTTACATCAACCTTACTTTCATGAAAAATGATGTTGGAATTTTAGGCCTAAAATACCTTGGTATCAGCTTGTTTTCATCAATGGTATAATTAATACAGTTACAATTCATTTGGATTGTCATGATTAATTTGTGTTCATAATCAGTACAAAATCTTCTAACAAGAATTAACACATATGAACAATTAAACTATTATTGTATTATTAATTACATTAACCATCTTGAAACTATCCAGGCATTTTGCGCTCAGAAGTGACGGCGGAATAAGCTAATACCAACACGTGATTTACAGAATGTATTTAAATTATCTATCAAATTGTAATTTTTTCTCCTTACCGTCTTGCGAGTTAACAATAATGCCAAAGAGGAACAAAGAAAACATTATGGCATTAGGCGTTGGCATTAGTTAATGTCAAAAAATGTAAAAGTTTTAACTTATAAATATGATTTTGTCCGAAGTGAATGGGAACATGATTTATTGAAAAGATTTGAAAATATATATAAGTGTTTCTTATAAGTCCAATTATTTTTTAATGGCTTGTAACTTTTCATTACTCCGCTGCGTGATTCAGTGCTGGATTCTAGCCACGCCGCCTCACACTGGCAGTTGAAATCAGCTCCGTAATATGCAATACGCCACCAACGGACTTCGTACTACACAGTGAAAAGTGTCGGAAGTGGTGTAGGCTAACGCCGCCTTCCCACTGGCAGTTGAAATCAGCTCCGTAATACGCAATACGCCACCAACGGACTTCGTACTACACAGTGAAAAGTGTTCGGAAGTGGTGTAGGCTAACGCCGCCTTCCCACTGGCCGTTGAAATCAGCTCCGTAATACGCAGATACGCCACCAACGGACATTGTACTACACAGTGAAAAGTTCGGAAGCGGTGTAGGCTGACGCCACCTCCCACTGGCAGTTGAAAAATCAGCTCCGTAATACGCAATACGCCACCAACGGACATTGTACTACACAGTGAAAAGTGTCGAAGTGGTGTAGGCTAACGCCGCCTTCCCACTGGCAGTTGAAATCAGCTCCGTAACACGCAATACGCCACCAACGGACGTCCGTACTACACAGTGAAAAGCGTCGGAAGTGGTGTAGGCTAACGCCGCCTTCACACTGGCAGTTGAAAATCAGCTCCGTAACACGCAATACGCCACCAACGGACGTCGTACTACACAGTGAAAAGAGTCGGAAGTGGTGTAGGCTAACGCCACCTTCCCACTGGCAGTTGAAAAATCAGCTCCGTAATACGCAATGCGCGCCACCAACGGACGTCGTACTACACAGTGAAAAGTGTCGGAAGTGGTGTAGGCTAACGCCGCCTTCACACTGGCAGTTGAAATCAGCTCCGATAATACGCAATACGCCACCAACGGACAGCAGTTCTACACAGTGAAAAGAGTTCGACGCGGGTACAACAAAAATGGCGGAGAGATTAGAAAGGTTGATTCTGTCAGTTCTGTATGATCTCTCTGATGAGGGTTATAAAGATATTAATAGGAAGGCTGCTGCATGAGGAAACTTGCTCAGGATGTTGACATGTCAGTTCGGCTAAAAAATGTGACATAGTGGTATAGTGGTCAATAGTTCAATGTCTGCCTAGTGCCTACAGTTTAATTGTATTAACTGCCCTGATAACGTTAGAAAGTCATGAAAAAAATGACATGACAACTTATCGTTTTAAATATAATTATTTATTTTATTAAAAGTTAAGAATTCAGGTTTGTTTATCAGTACCATAGCAACACAACTTCCGCTGGAATTGTTGGATAGGAACCATCCATAGCTTTTCGCAAGAGTTTAATTTTTCGAATGCATCCTGATGACCAACGGACATGATTTTTTTGCACCGCACTCGGTCAGACCTTTCTTTTACCGTCTATGGGTCGGACCCGTTTCGGACCCATTTGCATGCGGTCTGCGAATCTCCATAGAGAAATTAATGACTTCCGGTCGTTTGGAGCTGCATCGGAGCGGATTTCAACTGCCAGTGTGAAGGCGGCGTAACGTTCCCAGATTTATGTCAGTGCGAAACACATTTTGAGCACGTGAAATGCGGATTCTAGTGACCACTGGCCTATGACTGGAAATATCATAGAGTCATTGCAAAAGAAATGATACATAGTTTACATGTCACACCACTTTTGAAAAAGAAATAATATCAAGTCTATACAACTCGTTAATACTCACGCGAATCACAACAAGCATGAAGCGTATCAGTGAATAACACATATTTAAACAGCATACACACACTCGAACTTGACCGCATATCAGTATTTTTGACATTATTGATACTGCTTTCAATTGCAATGCAATATAAATTAACGCAAAAACCTGCCTAGTGCCTATACCTACCTTATACAACACTGACGGTGGACTTGCAGTTAGGAGGAGTCAGGACAAATCTGGTTTTGTTTTGATTTGTTTTCGTTTTTGAGCGGCTCCTGGCGAATTCTTTCTACGCGCACTGTCCCATACGCGCACACACAATATCACGTCACACTCTCCGCGTATGTTTTAAAAAATATAATTTAACATATAAATAGTCCTAACACTTTTTAAATAGCCCACTTAAAGTGTTTATTACAAATAAATTAATAAATGACTTAAAATGAATAAATTATGTATTTTTTAATTAAAATGAAGTAAATTAACAAAAATTTGCATTTATATTTAAACTCGTGAACCCCCATTAACACCTGAACGCCCCTCATTCAAAAATCTTGCTTCCAATGCCCTTTTTTTCTTGTGAATATTGTTTGAATCGATAATGAATTAGTTTTTTTTTCCTGTATCTTTTACAACATTTAGATGTTAAAAAAGTAAGTTGCTTAATGACATCATTCTCCAGGAAGTGATATCATTTGTAGTGGGAGAGGTAGTGGGATGGAGAGGGGGCAACAGCATAAACATTGGTTAGTATTAACAATGAATTTAAAGAATTCTGTGATGTTCAGGTAACAGAAATGCTCAACATGGACCAATAAAAATCCATATCTGTTGATCAGACTTCTCTTTTTTAATCAAAATGAGCAGCAGAAATCCCTAAAGTTCAGCATTTGACATTTCTCATGCCAAAACACTCCAAAAATAGGCAGATGCTGGGGCTTCTTTGAGTGTAAATTCGGAGAGTCCAGCTAAAATTGTGAACTCCAGATTAATTTCACACCACAGCTCAATCCCTCGGGACCTTTGCACGCGTTGGATCTTATTCTCGCCGCCGCAGCGCCTTGTGTTGGTCGTGCAATTTGACTGACAGGTACAAATCTGTGTGAGGTGGAGGGCGCCTCCATCACGGGCTGCAGCAGATGGTTGAAATAATTAACATGATGCTGTTCTCATCGCAGGGGAAATCAGTGGCATGAGAGATTAGTGCCGCTGCTACTTTAACACACATACAGTGAGGAGTTTAATGGTAACATTAAATGAAGGGATTTAGAAGGCATATGGGATTGTGCTGTAATGATAAGAAATGCACAGTCATTGACTTGCAGCAAAACATGTATTTCATTGGTGAAGATCAAGCCGTTATTTGTCCACTTGCCTGGGAGCTTACTATAAAATCTGCTAACATCTAAATCAAGTCAAAAGTATTACTTTATCAATCTAACTACACTGGTTACACTAATAGAATAATGGATCAGGGCAAATAGAAACAGCTGCACATTTTCACATTGTGAAATCATTGTAAACGAGGCGTGTGTGCGCAGCTATATCCGCGTCAGCCTTCAGAACGATTTAAATATGATTTACTGCCGTCTGAACTTCAGCATCAGCATCCGCGGTGGCTCTTGAAGACGCAAGGCTGACTGTCTGCTATGAAGCCACACCAACTGGCATTATGGGACTGGCTGCTATCCAGAGGAGGTGACGAGTGTGTGTGTGTGTGTGTGTGTGTAGGCGCTGTTAGACAGCTGGAGGAGTGGACGAGCATCAAGGCCATGCATTCATGTCCATCTGCTTGAAAAGAGATGGAAGGTCTTGTGTTGATAATGATAAAATTAATAAAGACTAGAAGATACAAGAGAATAATACTGCTGAGAAATGACTCGAGATGAAAAAAAAGTGCTCAGGTGGTAACATTGAAATTGACTGGTTTTATTTATTTTTTATGTTCATGTATTTAGCAGATGTTTTTATCCAAAGCTATATATATATATATATATATATATATATATATATATATATATATACACTGTAAAAAATATTGTTGGTTTAACTTAAAAAATTAAGTAACCTTAAGTGAGTTAATATAATGAAGGAGAATGATTTAATCATCAGAAACTCACAAATTATATGTTATCTGAACTAAAATAAATTTGTTTAAGTTGATATGACAAAAGATAAAATGTTGTGATTACTAATCATGAAAAGATTTTTTTTTCCAGTGTGTGTATATATATATATATATATATATATATATATATATAATTCTTTTTTCTCGTTTTTCTTCTGTCAAATCAACTTAGATAATTTATGTGGTTTAGATAACATAATATTTTGAGTTTATGATTATTAAATCAATACTCCTTCATTGTATTAACTCAATTTTTCAATTTCAAAGAACTTAAATTTTTAAGGCAACCAGGTTACTTTTTTTTAAGTTAAACCAACAATATTTTTTACAGTGTGTGTGTATATATATATATACATATATATATATATATATATATATATATATATGTATATTATAATATTCATTATAAATAAAATATTGAATCTCTCTATATATATTAAAATATGAATATTATATAGAAACACTTAAAATTATACATGCAATTAATCTATTTGAAGTAAAATATATTAACAATAATATTAATGTAACTAAAGCAGCAACTATATTATTGAACCACTAGAAAGTTATTTGTAAGGATCAAATTACACTCTTAAAAAAAAGGTCCCACAAAGGGAGTTTTCACAGTGATGCCATAGAGGAATATTAAAGATATTTAATATTCCAATTTTCATCGCAACTTTTTTGCCATCCAGAGAAAACCTTCCATTGCATAAACGGTTCTTTATAGTGAAAAAAATGGTTCTTAAAATATTACTTTCACATTAACATAAAAATGGTTCCTTTAACAACTGTTCATTCAAAGGTTCTTCTAGAACCAACAATGTTTCTTCTATGGCATCACTGTGAAAAAACCCTTTATTTTTAAGAATGTAAAGAATGAGACCTTTTTTTTAAGAGTGTATGTAAATGCACTTTTTACTAGAGCAGGATTATTCTCTGTGATTCCTATAAAAATAATTTTTGCCTAAACTAAAACCTGAAAGCTGCCAATTCGAATATTTTGATCCTCAACATGTGTGTCCGCATCGCCCCTGTCGATCAGTGTAAGATTATTTGATCATTAGTGCTTGTGTGTGTGGCGTTCTATAGAGATGCGGTGTGTATCTGAGTTATAGCTACAGCATTATCAGTGTGCCATGTTCCCGCTGGTCATGGCACCGTGCCCCTCCAGCATCCGCAGCGTGCCAACAGATGTCTGTGAGCGTGCCCGCTTCTCCACCCCTCCTGCCAACCCTTTGCCCAGCAACACACTCACACACTTCTGCTGCTGCTACACACCTTCTTCTCCCCGGCTGCTTTTTTTCTTCCCTTCTTCTCTGTGTTGTTCCTCCGTTTCTTTGTTTTCTCTGCACTCGTCCTTTCCTCTCTTTCACTGCTGATTTCCATCCCTCCATTTTGAAGCTCTTCTTCGGTTTGTGTTCTGGAGCTGAACACAAGTAAAACACAGAGATGGGAATTATTTGACATTCTGCGAAGAGGAAATTGTTCGAATAAATTAGTTTCAAAAAATTGCCTTTGTAATGAAATACTTATTCTGGGAGAAGGGATTTGTTTGTTTGTGTCAAATATGCAAATCGAAAGATGTAAACAGTGTTCTATTTTGAATTTTGCCTCTTTCCACAAAAAATATTGGTAAAAAACTATTAAAATACTATTGGTATTTTTACTTATAATATTATTCCAATTGGTATTTATATTATCAGTAAAAACACAGATTATACCCACTGTCACTGTTTTTGTAAAATTGATTCATGTTTTACTGATTCTTCAAGAATGTTTTTATTGATTTTACATTTTTTTTACAGTCTTTTAAATAATTTATGCATCTGTTACATTTGCATTTTACAGATACATTATCAAAGTTATTAAGATAATCTATTACTTTAAAAAACAATAGCTATTAATATAATAAAATCATAAAAAGATATGAATTATATTTAAATCATAATAAAACAATTGCACTTTAGTTAATATTTACACCTAATTTCAAGAACCATTAGAAATTCACATATTACAATCAAACAAAATATTTTCATGATTTGTAATCACAACCTATTTTTCTTTTGTCAAATCAACTTAGATAATTTATGTAGTTCAGATAACATAATATTTTGAGTTTCTGGTGATTAAATCAATCTCCTTTATTGTATTAACTCATTTTTTTCCATTTCAATGAACCTAAAATTTTAAGACAACCAGGTTACTTTTTTTTTGTAAGTTAAACCAACTTATTTTACAGTATAGTAACTGTCATAAATGTAAAATGAATATTATTAAAATAAAATAGAAATGAAGCAATTTGAACATTGTTCCTTAAATATATAGACAGACAATGCTGATCTAACATCTTCTTAATATTTATTTTCTTTTAAGCAGTAAAAATGAAAAGCAGATTTTTAAATCTAACAACCTCTTCTAACCACACACACACAAAAATAAAAATAACAAATGTTATTGTTTCCTTAATGAGCTTATACCTCCTCTGACCCATAAAAATGACTTTCTGGTTATTTTAGATGTTACCACTTAAAGCAGATTATTTTAGGTTACCTGACAAAACATTTTCCAGTGCAGTCTGAAAGAAATGACAGCAAGAGCTTTGAAATACAGCAACACTTAAACATTTAACAGCTTGTGAAACAACATGCAAAGCCACCAGACGCATTAAGAGAGGAGCAGATTTTCTACAGTTACGTAACTGACCGTTTTTGAGGACAACAACAATTGCTCTGCACGTTTATTACATTTTTTAATCAGAATCAATCAGCACTTATCAAGTTTAATAAACCACATGACTACATGTTCAAGAAAGAGTCGAGGAAGTTGCCTTTGCTTAAAGAAGTCAATCAAAATATTATTTGCATCCTGACCAAAAGAGAGATTCATCCTTTATTTTTACCAGCATTTGTATACTGTAATCCAGGCCAAATCAGTGTTATTGTGCATCTAGTATATATTGCAACCAGGAAACAAATGATCAACCTCTTTATTTTTATCCAAATCCTATTATGTCCAGCATTGAGCAAAATATCCTCCCTAAGGGATTTATTTGCAGTCTCCCCTTCCGTTTAGGTTTGCAAGGATAACATTCAGTGGGTATCAGTCACAAACAGGCATGAACGCTCTGACAGAATAATTGCATTGAAATACAGCTGCACACAATTTCTGCAATACCTTCATTAAAGGCTGCCAAGGGAGGAAAATACACAGAATATCGAGTTGATTCATCTATAATTATTAGATTACAAATGGCCAGGCACAGTCCACAACAGTTGCGGTTAATTACATGCTTGCAGGGAGCACTTGCGCCCATGACAGATGTAACAATAACAGCGTAATATCACATTTCTGAGCAGAGCTGCCAGTTAATCAGAGGCCCTTATTCTAATGCGCCTAATATAATTGTCTCGAATCCATGGCGTTTCATTTAAAACATCTGCATTTGGATCTCGTTTTTTTTTTGTTTTTGTGACGGTTTTGCTCGCAGAAGCAGCAGTGCAACACAACAGGAAAGAGAAGCAGAAAAAAACAACACTCATCGGTATATTTTCAGAGAGGTTGGGTGTAGACGGCTCAGAAAAGTGAATCTACATCTGCCAGCCTCCATGCAGATAGCGCCGCCATCCTTAATGGTGAAACCTTCGATGAAAAACAGATAAAAATATTAAATATTCAGGCGCCCCTTTCACACAGTATCAAAAGGCTCCAGATGTGCCAGGCCGGAAGTTGTTCTTGGGCGGCCGAACGGACAGGCATTGAAAGACATTCCTCTGAATTTCAGACCATATAAAAAGTGTTTTATACGAATGCAAATGAATGGTAATTTTTGACTATGGAGGAGAAGCAGGGGGGTGGGGGAAAGATGCCAATAAACCCTATCATTTGGGACTAAAAGTCCACAAACGGGAGACACTTTGGATTCGCTTTGCCTGTCTTCCAGCGTTAGATGCCCGAGATTGCCGCGAAATTAATCCATTTAACAATCTGTGGCTTTAAATTTAAGGATTTCCAGTTTTTTGGAATATCAATAAGTTCCAATTGAAGAGAGAATTCTTTTGCAATTCAGGGCATGTGCGGGCGATAACGGAGGAGTTGGCATGGAAGGCAGGCAGAGATGGATTAATTATGCAGGGAACATGGAAATTCTGCTTATCAACGCTTAGCAAAGGAGCCGAGCTCACATAATCAGAAAAACCAGGATGAAAAAATATAACAATGCGGTGGCACCTTCCAGCTCATCGTCTTACAAGTTAGATTCTTCCTGTAATTAAAAACTAACATACAATTATATTCATATCTCATAGGCAGACTATGAGTGGTTATGTGTTAAATATCAGAATAGGGTATATGGGTTGAGGTGGGGGTAAAAATAAAAGAGAATAAATAACGTCTTACACAGGGATGGAGGTCTCCGAGGACGGACGGAAGCTTCTAGCCAGGAAAACTTCAATTATCATTTAAAAGCCAGGAAAGACAAAGCTAGCAGAGCTTCAGAGACGCCCGCTTATTTACGGCAGGCAGAGCAGGGAGGGAATATATGCACTGCTGAGTTCAGTTCTCACTTATCATTGGGAACTTTGAAGGAACGTCAATGGATAGGGCTGACGCAAATCCCAACAGAGCATGTGTGTGATTCTGGCTTGTGGACCTTTGCGGTGTTTTCGCTACAGCGATATGGCGAATGATACCGAATGATGGGTCATTTCCACTGTTGCGTTTTTAAAACTGGGATTTTGCAGTAACGTTTGCAAAGCTCTTTGTTCCTAAAACTGTTTGGTGTTGCGAGAAACAGGAATAAGGTGGCAAAGCTTAATCCAAAACAGACCCTGATTTCAGGTGTTTCTTTCGTTCTGTTGAAGATATTTCCAGTTTTGTTGTTTTATTTGAGCCGGAATGACTTTTACAACAACAAATGCAGGGATCATGGAAGTTTCAATGCTGTTCTTCAACTTTTATAATATACTATGCCTTCTTGCAAATACATTTCAACAGTCTTATTCGATCACTCTTCCAAACTTTTAGCCAATCAACCAAATGAAATTGTGCACTCTAAAAATTGCTGGGTTGTTTCAACCCAACTTTGGGTCAAATATGGACAAACCCAAACATTGGGTTAAATTTGTCCATATTTGACCCAAAGTTGGGTTAAAACCCAGAAATTTTTAGAGTGTGAAAAAAACATTCCCACAATGCTTCAGTGACTTACTTTGACCCAGTGGTTAAAACTCCATGTTCACACATTCAAACCTGGCATTTTGCGATATATGCGAGAACTGATTTTTTTTTTTGGTTTCTCCCTCGTCTTTCTTCGCCGAAAATGGTGAGTGCAACATTTTGAGAGAATGAACAAAGGAGACATACTGTAAAGCGAAATGAAAATGCATTTAAAGGAATAGTTTGAAAATGACAAATCTGTCGATTTTTACTCACCCTTCCACGGTGTTATTTTTCTGTGGAACACAAAAGAAATCATGGTCACTATCAGTCGCACACTAAAACCATTTTTTGTGTCAGTATCAAATGTTAAATAATAGGGGTGTAACGGTACATGTATTCGTATTGAACCGTTTCGGTTAGAGGCTTCTGGTTCGGTGCGCATACAAACCGAACGGTTGCTTGGACCATTTTTCCTGCCGGCAAAATTTGTGTTGGTGCGGCCAACACAACGTTGCGCAACATCAAATGGCAAGTGTAATGAAAGCAGAACGAAACTGCGCTACTCGTTATGTGCTTCACAGATCGTTTATCAGTTTGGACCAGCAACATCTGTGCAGCGCGAGCCGATCTCGATCAAGCAACACAGTGCTAAGAGATCCGGTAAAGAAAACATTTGAATTCGCCACTGAGGTAATATCGCTGCGAGATCTAGTGAGATGCGTTCACATTTTCTCTGTTATTAACCGTAGACTTGAAAATTTTTTGTCAAGTAAATTGAAAGTTGCATTCAAAAGGGAGGGCTAAGATAATACACTCAGCTGATAATTGCATTTTTAAGTTCACAAATCTGTTCTAAAAATACATTCAAAAATATGATGAGCGTCACACAATAGCAGAATGCTAGCGTGTTCCGGCCAACAGCGGCCTAACCTGTAAGAAATCGAAAGGACATAAGTACTCGTTCATTCGACTTTTGGCCTATAATCTATATTGAACTTGCGGAATCAACAATAAAATCTATGTTGATTTAACGACAAGCAGGTGAAAGAGACACATTTAGCCGTTTAGCTCCATAGACTCCCATTCATTCTGCACTCGCCCGCGATCACCTCTAGTGGAATTCTAATGGAACTGCAACCAAGATGATTGAAGGCTCTCCGTTAGACGAGCTCTGGTATGACCTCAGAACACTAGGAATAGCACACTGTCATGCAAACCAAGTCCTTTCACTATATTTTTTGACCATTTTCTACTGAACTGGGCTGTTTCCCAAAAGCACCGTGCGCTAAGTTGATCGTAAAAGACCAACGGAGGCAACGCTTACAATGCTTTTGGAAAACGGAGCCCTGGGCATTCAAACTACATTTGAACTAATTTTCATCTGCCTTCATCTAACCGCTGTTTATGGCTACACACACTTAAGTCACCAGCAGCAAATCTTAGTTTTTGGACTGCATTGAATTTTCTTTCCTGCTAAGATGCTCCTAAATGATCTTCCACCTTTCCGAAACACCTCACGTCTACCCCTTTTGACACAGACCGACGGATGAAAGAAACCGGGGTTAGGCGAGACCAAATCTCCTCAGTTCATTTGCAAGATTCTTGCAGCTTTGAGGGATGTACCGCACCTGTTGCCGATGCCTCGATTCCGTTTTTTGATTCGGGACGCTCTCTGACAAAGAGGAGAAGTGGAAGCAGAATAGAAAAGAGAGAGTGGATGAGATCCTTATCGAAAACTCTCCACTGGACAATGAATTTTTCTCCACCATTCAAATGTATTGGCGAATGCTTGAGCGGTTCAGTTCAGCCGATCCCGTGGGGCGACAATGGACCGGAGAAATGAGTGATGCTATCTCCCTCCTGATGTCATTTCCCTGATCCGCCTCATCCTCTGGCCCTGTGTACCTCCATTAATTAGAAAGCAGAGGGATTTCCACTCATCAGCTCATGGCTTTCTGCTTGTCTACTATCTGAAGACCTCTTTCCACTTCCTCAGGAAAGTCAAAAGGGAAAAACAAGAGATTGTTTCAACCCTACGGCATTTAGGCTTCACGGTGAACACGGCTTATAGCAATTTAAAAAATATTCATCAGAGTCTGATGAAATGAGAGGATAATCAAGTGATGAAGCTTTGCTTGGTTCCCCTTGACTGCAAGTTTGATGCCTCACTTGAGAGGGTGTGAAACTACTTCTATCAGTGTCACAAAGATTAATAATCGGTAGTTAAAGCTTCAAAATAAAATGTGTCTTGTGTTATAGACATAAATGATGTCAGAAACAATGCAAACATTGCAGAGAGATAGGCTGAGTGACAGCTTTGGCTTGAAAAGAATACAAAGGTTTTGCAGAGAACGCAAAAGCATCAAAATATATTTTACTTATACATTTATATTTTTTCCTCCCATCTCATATCTTTTCCATTACCATATCCTTTAGGGGCTCCGTATGAAATATTTCAATTCTTTATATACTTTTTGTTATATACTTTTGTTTTTGCCCCAATTTTTCATGAGCTGAACCCAAAGATCTAAGACTTTTCTATGTACACAAAAGGCCTACTTCTCTTAAATATTGTTCACAAATCTGTCTAAATGTGTGTTAGTGAGCACTTCTCCTTTGCCGAGATAATCTATCCACCTCACAGGTGTGGCATATCAAGATGCTGATTATTGCACAGGTGTGCCTTAGGCTGGCCACAATAAAAGACCACTCTAAGGCCGTTTACACGAGAACGCTCACGGGTGAAAGCGTAAAAATATTTTATCGGATGTGCCTTTCGTTTACACGGCGACACCATTTTTGAGGCTTAAAAATGCAAAAAAGTGAAACCACCCTCCAGATTGGAAATCTTAAAAACGCTCCACCGTCGCGTTCTCGTGTAAAGGGTAAAAACGCAAAAGTCTGCTTGACAGTGAAGGTTGTACGCAGGCACGTGGACTTGGTGTTGTTATAGTATGCACTCCTAGCCGCCTGAAGTGCATACTACATTGAATTTCACAGACTTTTGCGTCACCATCTGCACACCGATTTCCCACACAAAACGCTCGTCTAAACGCAGAATAAAAAGTGATGACGCAACGCTACTTTTGCGTTTTCTCTTCAGAATCGTTTCCGTGTAAACATAGCCTAAAATGGGCTGTATTGGGGGGTCCTTGACTGGTGTGGTTACACGTGGTCTGCCGTGAGGCTTGGTTAAATGTACTGCCAAATTCTCTGACAAAGAGAAAATATAGAAAAAAAATAGAAAGTGGCTGTTTGAAAATAACCAAAGAATTGAAAATCCTCATTTTGACCATCGGGGCAATAATTAAGTAAGAAGTTCCAATCAACTAAAGATGTTACGAATCTGCTAAGAAGAGGATGTGTGTCTATTAGGGTTGGGTATCAAGAAATCGAGTACCGATTGGAACCGGGACTAACTTTTTGTTTTTCCCAGAATCGTTCAAAAGTTAAAATTTCGATTCCTAGTTTCGAATATTCACCATCGGTCGACCAGAAGAAAAAAACGCTGAACAACACCAACAAAGAACGGAAGTGTTGGCATAACCGCGCGAGTCGAACATGAGTAGCTTACGTCGGCGGTCCAAAGTGTGGCTTCGCTTTTCTAAAAATAACGAAATCTCGGCAAAATGCAACATTTGTGACAAAAGGAGTATTTCCTTCAGAAAGGAGTATTTCCCTCAGAAAGACCGTTGGTTAGCAAGGTTAGCTAAACTTTCTTTGACCCTGCCTCTTAAAAGAATCGGAATCTGAGAATCGTTCAGGAACCGAGAATCAGAACAAGGAATCGGAATCAGAATCGTTCGAATTGAAACGACACCCAACTCTAGTGTCTATATTGTCTTAATGGACGGCGAGGAGGACAGTTTGAGTGGCCAAAGACTCTCCAAATATCACAGATGGAGAATTGCATAGATTATCTTGAGTCTTGTGGGTCCGAAAGCCTATATCAAACAACCCCCACATCACCACTGTATTGTTTGGGAGGGTTTTAAGAAAAATCCTCCTCGCTTCCTCGAAAAATAAACTCCAGCATACCCAGTTATCAGACACATTTGCTTATATTGTGCATTAGCTTAGCAATATGCTAATGCCAAACTCTTTTGAAAGTAACAGCATGGCAACCACCAACAACACTATCATCATGGCAGCTACTTTTGCATTTTATAAAAATAAAAAAACTAGTTGTTATAATGACATTTTGGAGTGTGTTTGGAGTATTTGAACAAATCACAAAAATCCAAATACAGAGAAGAGAAAAGACTGCAATGCTACCCGAGAGTGGAGGAGGCGAAAGTGTCATCCATTTTTCATTCTAACAGCAGAGCTAAAACTGCCAAATTTTCCTGTTGTCTCTGTGAGGATGCTCAGGGGCAAAGACCTGCAATTAGCAGATATGTGGGTGGGCATCTTCCACTGCATCGAAGCACGTTAACACAATGAATGTAGATGAGTTTAGAGCGAGTCTGAGACTTAGACGTGTCATTCTCCTGTCTGGAATATGAAGAACTGTTAACACTGATTAGTCTCTCTAATTAAAGCATGCTCCCTTGACACAACAGATACATGAACTCAAGGCTTGCATGCGGTCGTGTGGGTGTGTGTTTGTATAAAAGATCTTGAACTGCAGCACTATATTAAGATGACGTGGAGTTTGTGTCGATGCTTCAAACTATTTACACAGTTTAACCGGAAAGTAACGGTCAAGTATCTTTGACTAAGCTAAAATCCCTTTATTGAATAATAATAGACAAAAAAGAGAACAGAATTTAAAAATGAATGCAGATATCAGTTTGGTTATTCTTAAATGAATTTGACGAGAGATGTTCATACTGAGAAGAGTTCATATTGAACAGGTTAAGCAAAAGTCTCTCCAAAAGTGTTTAGAGATTAAAATAGAATTTAGTAATTCTTAAGTAATCAATTTTTACAGGCAATATTCAACAACAAAATCTTTTTTTTTATTAAATAATTTTTTTATTTTTCATATTTTTTTAACATTAAGGAGGAATATAAGGAGGAAAACTAGGAATTAAAAAAAAATTATAATAATAATTTTTGGACAACCTATGGTAATTTAAATATTGTCAAATTATAAAATGCAAATATATCAATGAAAAATTAAATAAATTTAACCCTCAGATCGAGTTCATGGGGTCTATACGGACCCAATCGACTTTTACTAAAAAAACCTTCTTCTCAGTGGAATAAGATTTGTGACTTTTCATACATTACTGTATCTATCCATACACACACAAAAAAACTTGGCTTGATTCGAGTTGTTCTGGTCACTTCTGGTCTACGGGGGCAATATGAGCCCACATTGAAATGAATGGGAAATGTAAAAAAAACTAAATATATTTTCTTCTTGTGTCCAAAAAAAAAAAAAATCCGGCATAAATCAGATTTTTTACACAGAAATGAAGGCCTAGTACTAGAGCATAAATGCAATCTATCATAAAAAAAAAAAAAATATTTCATATGCAAGCTAATGGTGTAGTTGAGGAATTATGTGGATACAAATGTACTTTATATCTCCAAAAACACAGCATTAATGAACAGATGAGAAGAACAAAATAAATTATATATTATTTGTATGATTAAAGATGTATATTTTTTGTACAATTACTCAATTAATTGTTAGGGTCCTATAGACCTCAAAGCCCAGAAGTGTAAACCGAAAGATCATTTGAAGGTTAAATGTGTGTGCAACCCGATCACACTAAATTTCTCTTTATAGCACGCATGTGTATTGTCGTGTAATTTATACGTTAAAGTGATTTTTTACGTGCATATGATACGCATTGGTTGGTTAGGGTAGGTTTAGGTGTGGGGTGGGGTGCGTGTATATTATACGTGATATTATATAAAAATCACAACTTTTTTGCTTTCCTTGGCGCTTTTCAGATAGTTTATGTGAGAAGTAGCTTACTGGAATGATAAATGGATTATTCTTTTGAATCATTTATTTTAATGAATCAGTTCACCACACTGGCCAGAACTATTTGTACACAAATCCGACTGATTCAATTCACAAGTTCGACTCCATGAACCGCTCACAGTGAAAGTTCAGTTTGTTTAATATGAAAAGCTATTGCCCAAGACAAATAGAGCACTTTTGGGATAGTTTTATGCTTTTATTCACTGACCATTCGCTGTAATATCTCTGCCTAAGAAAGAAAGGTACTTTATACGGGTTTGAAACGACATGAGGGAGAGTAAATAACGGCAGAATTTCCATTTTTGTGTGAATTATCCCTATAACCCCAGATGGACGTTAAGAGCTGAATCTGACGGCAGGGCCTCTTCGTCTCTCTCCCCCTCCCACACAGGGACATGACTGAGCAAAAGAGGAGACGCTTCATCTGTGAGATTAGCTCTGGCAGGCCGGCCGCTGGACATGGACTCCTGGACTGACTTAGTTCTGGGTATTGAGATCCACTCGCAGATGACAGATGAAATCTGTCTCCTCCGGTTGGACGTGTAGCTGCAGGTGATACATGATCACAGATAAAAGGACACAGAGGTGGACCACGGGGCCCTGATCTCCGCCATGCTGATGTCACTGCCGCAGGTGGCTTCCTAACCCCACCCCCCAACCGACAAATAACCAATCACACTCTTACAGGCAATTCCGCCATCCTCAGTGAGAAATGCATTGTGTGTGTGTGTGTGTGAAGAGAGAGAGAGACTCACAGAAGTTTTATCTCATCCCCATCTGTGTGGTCACAGGCACGATGATCTTGGACCGCAGCCATGTCAACCTTCACGCCATCCAGAACTAGAGAGAAAGAGAAAGGGAGGAGGTGCAGGGGTGTCATTTGTGAACAGGGTATAATTCTAATCCTATTTTATAGTAGGGTGCAGCAGGACTAAAATACTCTTAAAGAAAATGTGCTTATTATTCTGGTGTGTGTGTATTTGTCTATACTTATACACACACACACACACACACAAAACAGTCTTTTTTTATTTCACACAAATTGTGATGCGCAATATACATAAACACACACACACACACACACACACACACATATATATATATATATATATATGATATATTATTACAAATAAAAAAAGTATTTATCATACAGCAGATATTGTTTTACTGACCCAGTGCTGATTTAATTTTTTTAAATCATTGTATTAGAGTCATTATTTTATAGTATTTAGAATAAAAAAAAGTACTGTAATAAGAATCTAACAAAAATCAGAAATTCTAAAATTAGGTATTTTTGGACACATATGGTAATTTAAAATATGGTCAAAAATTTTTTAAAAAATAATAATAATAAAAAAATAATAAAAAATATATAATAATATATAATATTACATTTTTTAAATAAAAAATAAAATAAACAATTAAAAAGTAGAAGGTCTGTAGTTTGTGTGTGTGTGTGAGAAATAAATTAAATGAGATAATCACATATTAGAATGATTTCTGAAGGATCATGTGACACTGAAGACTGAAGTAATGATGCTGAAAATTCAGCTTTCCAATATAAAAAAAAAAACATTTTAAAATAAATTACAATAGAAAACAGTTATTAAATTATAATATTCTTTCTGTCTGTAAATTGTAATACATTACCCTAACAAATGCTGTTTTGCTGAGTATCACTACACAGATCACTACAGATATAGATCCCTATTTCTTTAAAGGGATACTTTACCTCTGGAAAGATAAATGTGTATTTAAATGGGTAATTTATGTAGAAGTAATGTAAAATTATTTTTGAATTTTGGGTTTTCTAGAAATCCAGAAAATGTATTTTTAGCTTATGTGGATGAAAGACAACAACTCCCAGAATGCACTTGCTTCGCTGCCCTGAGAAGGCCACGCCTACCGGTAACAGAGCGCAGTAGTTAAACAACAAGTCTAGGCTATTAGTGAGTCTCCGTGATGAGTCTGCCCAAAAATGTGTTTCGAGATCGCCCAAAATGTCCGGGATTCGGCTTTTGCGTTCTACAGTCGCAATTCATCATGTTTACTGTGGCGAGCGGGACGAGTGAGGGCCGCGGGAGAACGGCGCGAGGCCGGTGCCGTGATTACCGATGAGCGACACCTGTAAGACGCACCAGTCTCGTATCTCTCTCACGGAGGAGCGGGAATTTTCTTAGCAATGTTAAAACGTACATCAGCCGATCACTTGTTTAGCGTTCATGTAAACACGACATTCAGATTCACCAATCGGAATGAATTCAGTTAGATTGAAACAAAAGCTGTGCATGTAAACAATGAATGGCGACTGCAGAACGCAAAAGCTGAATCCCAACATCAACGGCCGGACATGTCCGGGAAAAAGAGAATGATAACCCTACTACTCAGCTTTCTCCACAGAACAAGAGCCTGCTAGCTTAGCTTCCAAAAAAAGATGGCTGACACTATGTGTTCATTCTGTGAGTGAGATCGCCCTCTATGGGTGGGTTGAAACATGCGGGACAACCCCTACTAATGACTGTAGTCTTTAGCCTCTGGAGAAAAAAATCTCTGATGACACAAAAATACTCATATTTTCAGACAAAAAAATACATAAATCTCTCGTCTCAGGGGGATATGGGGGTGGAAAGCAGGGGCGTAGCCAGTATTGGGCCAGGGCGGCACTGGCCCGCCCACATTACCCACTGGCCCGCCCAGGCAAATTAGATGAAAATCCATTTTTAGTTTATTTTTAGTATTCAAATGTATTTAAGAATATATATTAATATATACTTTATTTATTGGTGACTGCTGTGCGTGTATAATTTCCCGAATTGTTTCCCAAATAAAAAAAACACTGGAAAGTTATTGGTTGCTATGGTTGCTGGGGGTTCCGACTGGAAAAATCTTGGTGGCGCTGTACGCCACAGATAATGGCTAAACAATGAAAAAAAAATCAACAGTTGAGGAAGAAGAAACGCTACTGCCACACAGCCCAGTTCTTCAGACTCATTAACCCCACAAGAAGGCTAGTCAGGTGCTGGCGGCGGCCGCTTCTTGCTCTCTCTCTCCCTGTCAGCCTGACACGGGTTTATAATAACTGCAATATTATTAGTTTTAGCGTTCTTTATTTTTGGTTGAACTGTCTTTGCACTGCTGACTAGGCTGAATAAAATAGACAGGTTAATGTCTATACTGGTTTTATTGACCTCTGTTGGTTGAATATGATGATTTGCCGAATATTAAGGTGTAATTGTTTTTGCAGTTTGTCTATTAATTTTTCTAGTCTCTAAGGTTTAATTATTATTTAAGTCATTTTTTATCCAGGAAAAACTACAAGCCCACTCACTTTTTCACTGGCCCACCCAAAATACAATTTCTGCCTACGCCACTGATGGAAAGCATGGTAATTCGAAAATACTACAACGCTTAATGCTAAATCCTGAAGTATCCCTTTAATGTAAAAAAACATGTTAAGTTATGTTTTCCCATGTTTAATACTCAAAGTTTTGTTGTAATGAGTAATTGAAGCATTTCCCCCAGTTTTTCTCTGTATAAGATGATTCAGCCCTGCAGGCCTGTAGTGGAGTAACACAGAGAGCTCTGCGTTTACCCTATCACGGCTGGACACCTGTGGAAACGCTGAACAATTATGTGTTTCTGCCGTAGAACTAAAACACCACAAACGCTCTCAGGAAACCTCGAGAAACCAATGGACTACAGTTCACTGAAATGAAAGTGCTTAGCGAAACCTAAACGTTTGGTTTTGAAACACTGAAAAAGAGGATCATGGTCTGAGAACGAGAGACTGAAACACGTAGTTAAAGGCACACTATGCAGGAATTCAGTTTTTGTAAAACAGCGACCCCTAGAGTCGCTGTGGAGTTCTTGTATTTAACGTTACTGTCATCAATACCACTCACGCAGAGCGTCTCTGCGCTCACGGCCTGATACACCTTTGAAACTGGTATATTAAGGTACAAGTCTTGCATAGTGTGCCTTTAAATAAGAGATCTAGGGGGTGTTTATGGGTAGGCCTACTATGATATAAGACTACATAACCTATAATAAAAGATCAACAGTCTGTCATTAGTCTTTATTTTGCCACTAAAAAATGGCGTGTTGTGATTCCAGTACACCAGCCATGTCAACAAAACGAGTGAAAATTTGCTTATCAATGTATATCTAAATTTGCGCCTACATCTTTGTAGAACTTCAAAAAGGAACAGAAAAGTTTTCACGAGTGGTTCCTCGCACGGTCAGATTATCTTTTACATTTCCTTGTGTCTTCTTACCGCGTTTTCTTTTTCATTCGTAAGTATCACATCTAAAATGCACGCAAGTGTCTTCAAATGTTGTTGTTGGTGTGTGTGATGTCAGTTGCCGTAAAGCATGTTGTGATTCTCGTGAGATTTGTCGGGGGCGCTCCTCTCAAACTTGCATTGCTGGTTTTTCCAGCGCGTCCCCCAAGCTTTACTACCAGGATAACTCGCCCTACTATGAGTTTGTTTACCACCGAAAAGCTGTTATATTACGGTACAATTCTTACATAGTGTGCCTTTAAGACTAATTTATGACAGACAATGGACATTGGCAGGGGTTGGTCATTAGCAGATTAGCTTCGATCCGTTCGGCGGAGAAAAAACTTTCTGAATATCTGCTAAATATCTCCATTTGGCCTTTAATGAGAATATTTTTATTTCTTTGGCAAAGTGGAACAAGTGTGAAATGAGAACTTATTTTG